>PISX010011357.1:0-65714 GCA_004024625.1 Mellivora capensis | reverse complement strand
GCGATGATGCGATGATGCGGGGCTCAATCCCAGGACCCTGGGATCATGACCTGAGCTGAAGGCAGAGGCTTTAACCCACTAAGCCACCCAGGCGCCCCCCCAACCTTTTTATAAAAGGGTCTTTTCTGACTGAAGAAAAGTACCTGAAGTCAAAGATACACAACACAGTTGCTGGTCATTTTGATTGGAAGATTCCAAATATTAGATTCATTGTATCTCTATAAAATCATGTAGTCTCATGAAGAGCCTTACCACCTGAAAATAAAAGCCCCGGTGCCTATACAGTATTTGGAAATAAACTTCAGTTCACCTCTATACCCTAAATCTGTAATAACTCGTAGTCACCATCAAATGTTAGAACCATCAGGTTGAATTGCATACTTGTCACTCATTCTGGCCACAGATCATGGAGAGATTAAAAGATTTTATTTGTTGTGCCTGATGCAGTTGTGTTGTTTTTAATAATGATGTTGAGTTTGGGTCATGCATATTGCACCTTTAATAGTCATAATTTAAAGAAGCAATCCATAGTATTCCAAAATACAGGAGTCCAAACAAACAAAAGAAAATCTTATTCTCATGCAAAACCTCTACAGAAGTAAAAGGAGTAAGCATTTTGCATTTCAGGATTGGCTTGTTGAGTCAGCAAAGACCTTTGGCTATATGCTTTCAAGATTGGAAATGTTTTTTTATTACACTGTTTTGTTGTTGGTTTTTTTTTTTTTTTTTTTTAAGATTTTATTTATTTGACAGAGACCATGAGAGAAGGAACACAAGTGGGGGTGGAGGGGAAGCTGGAGAGGGAGAAGCAGGCTTCCCTCCCGCTGAATAGGGAGCCCGATACGGGGCTCAATCCCAGGACCCTGGAATCATGACCTGAGCCGAAAGCAGACAATTAACAACTGAGCCACCCAGTTGTACTCTCCTTTTGTACTCTCAGTTGTGTTTTCTTTAATAAAGCTCTTAGAGAAGTCTCTTCCCCAGGCACTAAGTATTAGATGTGGTTAACATATGGATATGAAAAAAGTAGCTAAGACCTCCAGTTATTTAAGATAATTTAAATGTAAAATTCATCTCTTAACCAGCAGTGTGCAGCTTGGATGTTGTATGAACAGCTAAAGAATTACCATTCTAGTGCCAGAGATCACCCGATGCTAATTTTGTTCTGTATGTTGACTTAAAACTTAGTGGTGGGGACAGACTGCTCATGGCCACGTATCAGGAAGACTGGTCTGTGCCACATACAGTTAAGATTAATTCGTGGTCAGTGCGTCTTTTCCCAAACTTGAAAACTCAGCTGCCAGTAAGTGTCATATTGAGTATTTACCCCATTCTTTGTGTAAAATAGTACCTGAGAGCTTAATGGTTTGTGCAGAAAACCTGATACGAAACCTGCAGACCTGGCATTGCACAGTAAATTGATCTCAGTGGGAATGCACGGCCAGGAAGATTTCCAAGTAGATGTTTGGGCTCAAAAACCTGCCCTTTTTCACAGCTGAGTTACGACCCCTAGCAGTGCTGTGGTTGTATGGACGGGCTTATTTCTGGCATCCTAATCCTAATCCAGGAAGGGTGAAGTCTAAGCATAGAAACTGGGATCACACCCTGTCTCAGGCTCCCTTTGGTTCTCAGGGCCTTTACTCTGAGAGGAGCGCCTTCTGGAGGGCTGTTTCCCGCAGATCCAGCCCAATCTTGGTATGGCTGATCTGCCCTCTGCGGGGAAGTGCAGGAGAGGGTAGCATCTGTTGCAAGCATGGCCTCTGTTCCCCCAGACACAGGAGGCTAGCTGGTAGGTCATGCACAGAGCGCACCCTCAGCAGCACAGATTGTAAACTGGTCAGCCAACCATATTTGGTAATGAACTTGTGAGCTGTTGGGAAAGCTGTCCAAGCAGGGAAGGCCCTCTTCCTTCTGAAAGTGGATTCTTTGGCAGATTTGCTATCAGAGCAGAGACTAATACCTGGAAAAGGTGTCCTCAGAGTTAAAATCTTTGCTACATAGAGTTTAAAACTTTTTCTAGGGCTTATACAATCATAATATACAGTAGTTTTAGGGTTTTCTCCTTTAGTTACCTCAAATTGGAAGCATGTTACCCAGGGGCATGAAGAATGGAGGTTGAGGCAGAGCTGAGAACAGAATCCTGGTCTGCCCAGTGGCTCAGTCTAGTACCCTTGGAGCTTTTCCTGGAGGGGCATGCAGCAGCTGCTGGTGGGGCTTCCTCATGGGGGCAGGTGGGTCTGTGGATCTTTGCTGCAGGAACCTTGCTTTCTAGAGAGTTTTCCAAATGTGACCGTTGAGCCGCCTGTGGAAGAAACAGGAATGCCTATTAAGATGTAGGTTCTGGGGTGCCTGGGTGGCTCAGTCGGTAAGCATCTGCCTTCGACTCAGGTCATGATCCCAGGGTCCTGGGATCGAGCCCCGCATTGGGCTCCCTGCTCAGTGGGAAGCCTGCTTCTCCCTCTCCCATTCCCACTGCTTGTATTTCCTCTGTGTGTCAAATAAATAAATAAAATCTTTGAAAAAAAAGAAAATGTAGGTTCCTTGGATGCATCTCAGGCCTTCGTAATCAGATCTAAGTTCTCTAGGCAATTGTTTAAAAATCTTTTAAGGTAGGGCTGCCTGTGTGGCTCAGTGGGTTAGAGCCTCTGTCTTCAGCTCAGGTCATGATCCCAGGGTTCTGGGATCGAGCCCCTAATCAGGCTCTCTGCTGAGCCAGGAACCTGCTTCCCCCTCTTTCTGCCTGCCTCTCTGCCTACTTGTGATCTCTGTCCGTCAAATAAATAAATAGAATATCCTTTAAAAAAAAAATCTTTTAAGGTAGAATTTCACATGTGGTGAAATTCACTATTTAGTACATAGTTGAAAATGCATACGGTTGAATAACCACCCCTGGAAGGTACAGAATATGTGCATCACCCAACAATTATTTATTTTAATTTATTTATTTGTCAGAGAGAGGGAGAGAGAGAGCACAGGCAGACAGAGTGGCAGGCAGAGGGAGAAGCAGGCTCCCTGCCGAGCAAGGAGCCCGATGTGGGACTCAATCCCAGGACGCTGGGATCATGACCCGAGCTGAAGGCAGCCGCTTAACCAACTGAGCCACCCAGGCGTCCCGAGAGGGTTTATTTTGAATGCTCTCATTTCAAGGTTTAGACCTGGCATTGCACAGGAACCCACAATGCCTGATGGCCTGGAGTGGAGGACTGTGGAGGAATGGGCAGAAGAATCTGTAAGGGACTTGCAGGGGCTGGGTGCTGCATGCGGTCCTGGACTAGATGCAGAAGTGTTTTAAAATCTTGTGCAATACGGACTCAGACTTCCACTTTATGGCTATGACGAGCCGCATGTAAAGAGAATCATCTCCCCTTCTGTGTCGTGAGTTGGTGTCATTACTTAGAAATTCCTCCACCCTACGTTGAATGACATCTTTGAGGAAATTAGAAATGGGAAGTGACTCAGGAGTGGAAAACAGAAAAAGAGAAGATGACATGGTGACAGGCATTTGCTGTCGGCTTTCTCCTGCCCTCTCAATCCTGAGGAAATGGCACAACATTTCCTTGCCCTGTCCTTGACACGGTAGGCCTATTTTTTTCTACTAGATTCAGGGATTGTGAAAGAAAACCCAAGGAAGCCCACTGCTAGTGCCTGGAGGAAAAGCTGACCGGATTCCCTCTTTACCCTCGGCCGAACCTTCCACAAGTATCCTTGTCTGCTCTGCTCTCTGGGGCTATCACAGAGGGCACGGCTGGCTGACAGCCTTAAACCCCAGGCAAGGCAGAGCCAAGCAAATGTTCATAACCGATTTCCCTGCACAGCCAGTGACCTGAATGGGACCTGACCATGGGGAAAAATGATACAGAACTAGATCGCTTTTTTTTCCAATTTTATTTTTAGTTTGTGTAGTCCTGTGAAAGTGAAATTTTATCTTTGCACTGGGAACATTGAAAAGTACTGACAGGGAGCCCCTTTGGCCTGGCCCATTTTTCTGAAAGCACGTTGCAGCTGTGGCTTGTGCCCAGCAGGCAGAGACTGATGTTCCATTCTGTACCCAGGTGCTGTGGACAGCAGTGACAGGCCGCAGCCTCTGCAGAATGGTCTGCATGAGGATCTGGGCTCCTTGAGATGCTTTTAAAGGCAAAAGCCCTGGAAATAGGGTAAGTGCAAATTGTCAGCGGACTGTTTACTTCACGTTCTGATGGGAAAATGATTGTGGACAAAGTCTGCAACATTTGGCCCCGTCTCGATTATAGACCAGCTTGTGATGATGCTGTTTGATTCCAGTGGTCGGTCTGCTTCTGGGGACTCGTTGGCCTAGAAGAGACAGTCGGGGACGGGGGGCTGCTTTTCCTGTCATTTATCTCATTGCCCTTAGGCAGTGAGTGGCCATTCAAGCTGGCTCTTCTGAGTAGTCTCCATGATCCTGGAAAGAAATAGGAGAGGGAAGGGCTGAGCTTTCAGCATGGGGCTGGACGGTTGCTGGGGGGTCTTGTGCGGTCAGGAGGGATCTGATGTGCCCGAGCACAACCAGGGACTACCAGAGAAGACTGAATAGATCAGCATAGGTTGGCCTGAAATACATGGCCTGGCCAGGAACCCATTACCTTTGATTTACGGTTGCCAGATAAAATACAAGACGCCTCATTAAATTTGAAGTTCAAATCAACAACGAATCGGTTTGTTTGTTTTTTTAAAGATTTTATTTATTTATTTGACAGAGATCACAAGTAGGCAAAGAGGCAGGCAGAGTGAGAGGAGGAAGCAGGCTCCCCGCTGAGCAGAGAGCCCGATGCGGGGCTCCATCCCAGGACCCTGGGATCATGACCTGAGCCAAAGACAGAGGCTTTAACCCACTGAGCCACCCAGGCGCCCCACAAATCGGCTTTTATATATTGTATCTTATATATAGGAAATACTGATATGTTCAAAATTATTTGTCATTTTTCCAAAATTCAAATGTAACTGAGTGTCCTATGTTATTTGCTAAAACTAACAACCCCATCTTGATTGGACCCAGGCACAGGTTCTGAGGCTGGTAACAGAGGATGGAAAAGGATTGTAGTCTGGGACACCTGGGTGGCTCAGTTGGTTAAGCATCTGCCTTTGGCTCATCACGATCTCTGGGTCCTGGGATCGAGTCCCGCATCGGGCTCCCTGAGCAGGGAGCCTGGTTCTCCCTCTGCCTGCCGTTTCCCTGGCTTGTACACTCTCACTCTCTCTTGACAAATAAATAAAATCTTTTTTTAAAAAAAAGGCTTTAATCAACTATTAGGAAAACCACAAGCATAAGCACTGTGCCAAGTCTGAGCCACTCGATGAGGAAAGGTAAGAAATCATGCTCCCGGTACACAGTGTGTTTTGGGCTTCCCTGTTTACAGCAATTCTTCTCTAATGCAAACCATTTTTTGGTTCTGTAATTTTATCAGCAATTTAATAGCCATATCAACCCAAACTCAGGCCAGCAACCAGCCTGCTTTTTTAAAAACTCATTTACTGGGGCGCCTGGCTGCTTCAGTCAATAGAGATGTGACTTTTGATCTGGGGGTTGTGAATCTGAGCCCTACGTTGGACAGAGAGCTTACTTAAAAAAGAAAATGGGGGGGGGCACTGAGTGGCTCAGTCTGTTAAGCATCCAACTCCTGATTTTGGCTCCAGTTGTGATCTCAGGGTTACAAGATCAAGCCCCACGTCAGGGTTTGAGTGGAGCTTGATCTTGTACTGAGTGGAGCCTGCTTAAGAACCTCTACCTCTAGGGCACCTGGGTGGCTCAGAAGTCTCTGCCTTCGGCTCAGGTCATGATCCCAGAGTCTTGAGATCGAGCCCCACATCAGGCTCACTGCTCAGCGGGAAGCCTGCTTCTCCCTCTCCCTCTGTTTGTGTTCCCTCTCTTGCTGTGTCTCTGTCAAATAAATAAAATTTTTTAAAAAAATCTCTCCCTCTCCCTCTGCCCCTCCTCTGCTCACACTCTTTAAAAATAAAAATGACAAACTTACTAAAACGAAATAATAAAAGCATCTTGATCAGTACTAAAAGATATAAAACAGAAAAAGTCTCACATTTCTTCCTATTACTGTTCCTCAGAGCTAATCACTGCAGGAGTATTTATGCACATAAGGAATATACACATGATTATTCGTTGCTTAAACCATTTATTTGCGGGTTTTTTGTTGTTAAAAGTTTTATTTATTTAAGTAATCGCTACACCCAGTGTGGGGCTCAAATTCATGACCCAGAGATCAAGAATTGCATGCTCTTCCAACCGAGCCAGTCAGGCGTCCCATTAAGCAAACTATTTATTCAAGAGAATTACAAATGTCATCTTTAGTAATAGGCTACAGGACCCCAAACCCAGAATTGGTGACACCAAAGTTAGAGAGCTTTAATGAATTGTCTTGCAAGGGGGCATGTAGAAATTTCACAGGAGCGGCTACTGCTGGTGTTCATGAATTTACTCTCCAGGAAGTGGATGAGTTCTGCACTACAACATGGACGGCTTAAAATAAAATGTAAGAGCTCTAAAGCTTTTTAAATTTCTTAAAATGAACTTTAGTGGGGATGCCTGGGTGGCTCAGTCGGTTAAGAGTCTGCCTTCGGCTCAGGTCATGATCCCAGGACTCTGGGATTGAGCCCCACATCTGGCTCTCTCAGGCTCCCTGCTCAGTGGGAAGCCTGCTTCTCCCTCTGCCTGCAGCTCCCCCTGCTTGTGCTCTCTCTCACTCTCTCTCTTTCAAATAAATAAAATCTTAAAAAAAAAAAAGCACAAAACTTTATGGGGCATAATATGCAGAGAATAAAGGTGACCTTATCTAGTGTACAGTTCAATGACTTTTGTGAGGGTTTGTTTTTGTTTTTATTGTTGTTTTAATGCAAATACCGTTGCCTGCTGGGGCTTTTTGCATTGTTGGTTATTCAACTTCAATGACTTTTTTTTTTTAAGATCTTATTTATTTACTTGACAGATCACAAGTAGGCAGAGAGAGAGGGAGAAGCAGGCTTCCCACTGAGCAGAGAGCCCAATGCAGGGCTCAATCCCAGGACCCTGGGATCATGACCCGAGCCAAAGACAGAGGCTTTAACCCACTGAGCCACCCAGGTGCCCCTTCAATGACATTTTTTCTGGTTATGAGGATATTATTACATGCTCCTTATAAAAGACTTGGAAAATTCAGGAACAAATAAAGAGAAAACAAAAGAAGTCAATACTTGCCCCCTCCCTAAAAAGTCATTCTTAGCAGCATCTCTTGTTCAAAGCACACATGAATTTATTCACCTTCAAACACATAAAAGTATGAGGGGGAATAAAAACAGCCCACAATTTCCACAGCTGAGCTCCCCAGGTGCCCAATACACACGCATGTCTTAAAAATTAAAATTACCGGGATGCCTGGGTGGCTCAGTTGGTTAAGCGGCTGCCTTCGGCTCAGGTCATGATCCCGGCGTCCTGGGATTGAGTCCCACATCAGGCTCCTTGCTCAGCAGGGAGCCTGCTTCTCCCTCTGCCTCTGCCTGCCACTCTGTCTGCCTGTGCTCACTCTCGCTGACAAATAAATAAATAAATAAATAAAAATCTAAAAAAAAAAAAAAAAATTAAAATTACCACCCTGAGGTGCCTCGGTGGCTCAGCGGGTTAAAGCTTCTGCCTTCAGCTTGGGTCATGATCCCAGGGTCCTGAGATCGAGCCCCACATCAGGTTCTCTGCTCGACAGGGAGCCTGCTTCCCCCTCTCTCTCTGCCTGCCTCTCTGCCTACTTGTGATCTCTGTCTGTCAAATAAATAAAATCATTAAAAAAAAATTCCACCCTGAGCGCACAGTGGGGGTAGAGTGGCCTTTGGCTCCATGGCCCAGCATCCCTCCCCACAGAGGTTTCCACCAGCCCACAAGCCACAGCATGGCAATGGCCTCACTCGTGGTCACCCATGAATGTCACCGGTGCCACTGGGGTGCCATGTCCAGTAACAGGTCCTGAGCAAGTGCAGACGATCCTGGGGAAGCCAGTCTCCGCTACATGGGTCTCTCCAAGACACACCCGGGGCACTGGAGCACAGGCTTCTTTTGTCCACTCTCCCTCCCATGGCCGCCATGTTGGAGTCCCCGGAACAGGGAGTCCACCCACCTGGGGGCCAGTGTGGGAGATGGAGGCAGGTGGAAGCAGCCACACGTTCTCCCCCAGCAGGGACTCTCCCTGGGCCTCCAGCAGCACGGTCACCTGTGACTTGGCTCTGGAAACCCTGAGGAAGCAGCCTGGTGGCGAGCCTGGCAAAGCCAACAGTGGGCCCCAGCCCTGAGTGGCCACCGCCAGGTGTCAGGGGTTGCTGAGCTCATCAGAGAGCCTCTCCTCCCTGTGGACTCCAGGCTGCAGTTTTCGGAAGAATATGGATCCTTTTAGAGCAAAACACCAAAGAGGAAGTTGAGAGAACCCCTGGTCCCTTTACTATCCAAGCCCCACGTAAGTCTTCGTGATACCCTATAACTGTATGCCTTGTACCAAGTGAAAAATAAACTCCAAACAGCCAGTAAATAAATAAATAAATACTAATTAATTAATTAGCCATAATGTATTAAATGCTTTTTTTTTTTAAGATTTTTTATTTATAGGGGCGCCTGGGTGGCTCAGTGGGTTAAAGCCTCTGCTTTTGGCTCAGGTCATGATCCCAGGACCCTGGGATCATAACCTGAGCTGATGGCAGACACTTAAACAACTGAGCCACCCAGGCACCAAAATGTATTAAATGAATGAAAAATAAAAATCCCTACATCCCGTTTCCCAGCAGCGCTTCTCCCCCGTGTAGCCACTGCTCCATTTCTGCGAATTCTCCCACAGGTTTTTTCCTGCACGGATCGCAGCCTGCACGGAAGGTGGCACCTTGTAAGCCTTTCAGCGTGGCGCTTTCTCCCTTACCGAGTCTGGGCTTCTCACGCCTTCGCGTGTGCGCCCACCTCAATGCGTCGATGACCACGTGGCCGGCGGCACAGCTGGGCCCACCTTCAGCTTCAGATCTCCAGCCCCCAGTAACATGGCCTCTCCTGGTTCCATGTTCTCAAGAGAACAAGAGAGATCACTTCCCGGAAGGGGCTTTGCAGGTACCAGAAGGAAAGAGCTTGCAGGTCTTTAATGGGGGGGCCCCCGCTGTCCCTCCAAGCACAGCTTCTAGTTTCTCCATGTAGTCAGTTCTTCGAACAAGGACTGACGTGCAGTCTCTGGTACCTTCCTAGAAACTAAAAGCTACATTAAATTTCGTTCAAAGAACTTCCTCAGGGGCACCTGGCATGGAGCATGTGACTCTTGAGCTTGGGGTGATGGGTTTGAGCCCCACGTTGGGTGTAGAGATTACTTAAAAATAAACTCTTGGGGCACCTGGATGGCTCAGTCATTAAGCATCTGCCTTCGGCTCAGGTCGTGATCTCAGGGTCCTGGGATCGAGCCCCACATCGGGCTCCCTGCTCCACAGGAAGCCTGCTTCTCCCTCTCCCACTTGCCCTGCTTGTGTTCCCTCTCTTGATGTGTCTATCTCTATCAAATAAATAAATAAAATCTTTGAAAAAAATTAAAATGAAAATAAAAAGAAATTTTTAAAAATCTTAAAAAATAACAACTTTCTCAGATTTCAGGTCTACAGATTTAGGCCAAATCACGGTAAGACGAAGGCGGATGAATACACATTGCTGCTGTGGCCTGATTGGGACACAGTTACTACGTGGGTAGAAATAGGATTCCTTATCCACGAAGGTGACGGGCCCACGGCTCTGGCTCTGCTGGGCACGGCGCGCTGGGCTTCTCTCGGTCTCTGGGTGGCTTGGGGGGTACCCAGAAGGCAATGGCAGCACAGGTCAGATAATGAGGAGCACTTAAATCCAAAGGATGTTGAGCGTGAGGAAGAGAAGTCTTGCCTCCGCAGTCTTCACGTACTTCAAGGACTGTCCCTGCCCTTTGTCTCCGGATCCTGCAGTTCTGTCTGAATAAGCAGGATTTCAGTCTCCATTCCCTTTGCAACAACACCGGTCACTAAATTCTTTTTCTTCACATCTTTGATTCTTTCTCCTTAAGCTCCTAGAGATGCTGGGCAAGTATTTTAGCAAATAAACACTAAATCTTTGACATTTATGAGAGGCTCAGAAAGGGGAAGAACCCATAAAAGTCCTTTGAAGGGAGCGGTTGGCCCTGGTGTTGGAGCCGCAGACCTGTTGTCCCTCGAGTTCTGGGCCACGGGGACAGCGCAGGGTGCCGTGCCCTCAACCATGAGGCTGTTCGAGGTGATCCTGGGTAGAGAGGCCCTGGGGAAGATGCAGGGAGAAAACGAGACTCGTGGGGGGCTTCACAACGCTGCAGAAAATAGGACCTTCACTTAAAAGCGAGAGTGTCAGATGAGTGCTACAGAAACAGTGAGTTCAAGGGGGCGCGTCCTCTAAGGCCGGGTACGCTTATCTGTGCCGTGAGGCTAGTGATGGCGAGTGAGGACTATGGGAGCTGCTGCCCCAGTGCCTGGCACCCCGGGGAGCACTCTGCTGGGGCCTCTTAGGGGGTGCCTGGTGCTGGAAGCTTAGGTTTCCACAGATCCATCTGGAAAGGCTAACAAGGGAAGCTAGTTGGGGAGGGAGGTGGATTTGCGAATATATTCCTAATTCTTTTTTTTTTTAACAGCAGCAAGTCAATTCTTTCTGTTGTGCATTGGGAAAGAAGTTTCCACGGTGATGGGATACCTGGGTGGCTCAGTCAGTTAGGCGTCTACCTTTGGCCGAGTCCTGGGATCTAGTCCCTCATCGGGCTCCTTGCTCAGCAGGAAGCCTGCTTCTCCCTCTGCTTGTGCTCTCTTTCTCTCTCTGACAAATGAATAAAAAATCTTTAAAAAAGAAAATAAAGAAAAAGAAATTTCCACTGTGAGCATATGCCATGGGGTACAGGCTCAAATGAAACTCTTTTTGCCTCTGCACCCCAAAGTCACTCAAATTCCAGATTAAACTCCAGCTAAACAAGAACAATAGGGAGCCAGCCCAATGTTCAGGCCCAATTCTATGTTTCTGCTTTTTCTTCTAACCCAACACACAACCCGCCAGCCTGCTCTAGTCTTTGGATGGCCCCACTTCGACAAATTGATTGAGCGCTATGGAGTGTTGCGTGTGCTGGGAATATGGTAAAAACCAGAGCTGGCCCACCCTTCATGACCTTGGGAGTGCTGGAGAGCCTGCGGGGGACACCCAAGCCAGGCTGGCCTTCTGGAGCAAATGACATAAACTGAGAGCCAGGAGGCGCCTGGGTAGCTCAGTCAGTTAGACATCTGCTTTTGGCTCAGGTCATGATCCCAGGGTCCCGAGATCAATCGAGTCCCCCCATCAGGATCCCAGCTCAGCGGGACTTCTGCTTCTCCCTCTGCCCCCACCCCCACCCAGCTGCTCAGGCTTGCTCTCGCTTGCAAAAACAAATAAATAAAATCTTTAAAAAAGAAATAAAATAAGTTGAGAGCCAAAGGTAGAATAGGAATTAACCAGGTAAAGTGAGAAATGAAGCTGTAAATGGGGAGAAATTCCAAGGGCAAGAATTGTCAAGGAACTGAAAGACATTGGAGCAGAGAGGTGAGCATGGACATGAGAGGAGCTGGAGAGGAAGGAGGGGGCAAACAGGTGAGCCAGAGCTCGGGGGCAGGGCGGGGAGCGAGGCAGGACTAGAGAGGGCAGGCCCAGAGCTGGCCATTGTCAGGATCCCGATGATGGGGCGCAGAAGGAGCTAGATTCCTCCACTGTTTGCCCCGAGGACTGGATGGGGGGTGAGGAAATGGGGCGGTTCTATCAACAGGTGTGGCTGTGAAGACGTGAGGCTGGTGGCCACGGGCTGTTTTTTGTTGTGGTGGTCTTGTTTTTATTTATTTTTTATTAATTTAAATTAATTTTTAATTAAATTAAAAATTTTGTTAAAATTATTTTATTTTGTTTTAATTAAATTAAAATTTTAAGAATTTAATTAATTTTAAAATTGATTACTTTTTTAAAAATTGTTTATTTAATTTTTTAAAAGATTTTATTTATTTATTTGACAGAGAACACAAGTAGGCAGAGAGGCAGGCAGAGAAAAAGAGGAGGAAGCAGGCTCCCCGCTGAGCAGAGACCCTGATCCACAGCTCTGTCCCAGGACCCTGGGATCATGACCTGAGCAGAAGACAGAGGCTTAACCCACTGAGCCACCCAGGCACCCTGGTGGTCTTGTTTTTAAAGATGGAAAAGGATGGAGTTTTCTAGAACGATCTCCATACGAGCTGTGCTCGGCAGAAACAGTGGGACACATTCCTCGCGGTGGAACGATGGTGGAACTTTATGGGCAGTGGCGGCCAGGACCAGGCTCAACCTGGAAGCCGTTCCGGCGGTCAGGCTGGAGAGAGCAGACAGTGAGCTTATTTTTAAACCCAAGTGGGCACTACAGCCGCCTGGGAGAAGCAGACGGCTCTTGGGGAGAACAGAGATTGGCATCCGGTCAGACACTTGTCAGGAAGCCTGCAGGCTGCCAAGTGGGCAGGGATTCAGACTGGCTGACAGCCAGGACCAGGCATGAGGGGTCAGGGTGGGAGTGAGGGGAGCAGCAGTTAACGCTCCGCAGCCCAGTGAGACGTCTGGGGGGCTCGGTCGCTCAAGCAGCCGACTCTTGGATTTCTACTCAGGTCATGGTCCCAGGTTTGTGGGCTCTAGCCCCGTGTGGGGCTTCATGCTTAGTGTGGGGTCTGAGACTCTCTCTCTCCCTCTCCCCTGCCCCCCCCCACATGCTCTCTTTCTCAAATACATAAGTAAATCTTAGAAAAACAAAACAAGGGGCTCTTCGGTGGCTCATTCGGTTAAGCAACTGCTCTTGGCTCAGGTCATGATCCTGGGGTCCTGGAATCAAGCCCCGCATCAGGCTCCCTGCTCTGTGGGGGGCCTGCTTCTCCCTCTGCCTGCTGTTCCCCCTGCTTGTGCTCGTGCTCTCTCTCTCTCTCTCTCTCTGAGAAATAAATGAAATCTTTTAACCACAACAACAAAACCAAAACAGAACACTCCAGAGCCCAACTGAAGCATTGCCCAAGAAGGCTGCTGGGAGCCCCGCATGTATACTGAACTTGGGGACAGGCTCGGTCTCAGCTGGTGGTCAGATGGACCTCGTGAAGGGCTATGTGCAAGGGCGAAGGGCCATCAGGCATTAGGGGCCACCTGTCAACATTCTGCAGCACCTGGGGCCACCCTGTCCCCTCACAGTGCACCTGCAGGGCGGCGTGTGACCAAGCAGAAGGCTCTTGCCCAGTGCGGCATGGGCGATGTTATCCGTGGCTCCTAGCCTCGTCAGTCTCCCAGAGTAGGGAGACACTTCTCTCCCAAGGGCCCAGATGATGACTGGCCCCCCAGGGCCCCCGCTGCCAAGGCACCCCCTCTTTCAGGCTGCAAGATCTAAAGACCTCTTGGGGGACACCCTAGCCGTCGCTGAGGCACAGGGCAGGGACATCACCTGTTCCCTGCTTTTGCTTTCACCCGCAGGAGGCCTGGGGCGCCCCCACAGCTGCTGGGGCCCCGGCCAGAGGCGCAGAGGGTGTCAGGGTCTGGGGGGAGGGCTGGGGTACAGATCTCACTCCCTGACTGTGTCTGTGGCTTCTCACCAAATGAGAATGAATCTCCAGCTTCAAAGGCCAGAAGTTAAAGCTCGAGCCGTTGCTGACAGCCCTCGTCTTCGAAGGGTTTTGGCAAGAAGAGGCTTCCTGGGCACCAAGCCTCAGGCCCGGGCTGCCCCTGGGCTTCCGCTGCCCTTCTGAAAAGCGGGATAGAAATCGCACGTTATCTGCAGCACGTTCTGGGGGCCAGAGCCGCTTTCAGGGCGGGACGCATCTAGCCCTCTCACTCAAGATTAAGTTAAAATTGCCCAGTCCTGCCCAGGTCATCCTAGCTGCCCCCTCACCTCCAAGTTTGAAGGCTCTCCTGTCCTCTACAGCCCATCCTGGTCTCTCCTGCCCTCACTGATTTCCTCTTTCCTGGCCTTGCCTTCTTTCAGAGTTTCCTGGATTGAGACAGTGCAACTTCGTACTTCTGGTCTAGACCTGCACCGTCCAATATGGTGGCCGCTGGCCACATGTGGCTCTTGAAATGTGGCTAGTCTAGACTGACCAGTGCTCCAAGTCCAGAATATACTCCTGATTTCTAAACCTTAGCACCAAAGACAAACCAAAGAAACAAAACATAACAACCCCATGTAATATTTCAGTGATCATTTTATGTTGATTACATGTTGAAATGAGAATATTTTGGTCATATTTAATTTGGTACGTTGTATTAAAACTAACTTTAGCTGTTTCTCTCTCTCTTTTTTTTAAGATTTTATTTATTTCTTTGACACACAGAGATCACAAGTAGGCAGAGAGGCAGGCAGAGAGAGAGGGGGAAGCAGGCTCCCCGCTGAGCAGAGACCCCCAATGCGATGCGGGGCGGGATCCCAGGACCCTGGGATCATGACCCGAGCCGAAGGCAGAGGCTTTAACCCACTGAGCCACCCAGGTGCCCCTACCTGTTTCTCTTTTTAATAGGGTTACTAGGTAATTTAAAGATGCACGCGTAGCTTGCCTCTGTGGGCCACACACTTTATTCTTTTGGACAAACAGGTTTAGGCACTGGGATGAGCCATAATGAATTTAGAATCATTCCTTCAACTCAGCAAACACACTCGGAGCACCTGCACGGCGCAGGGTGAACTTTGTGACCCCAGCTGTCCATCGTGGCCACGTTCAACTCAGGAGGGCACTGAGGAGGCCCACACGTAGAACTGGGAACTGAAATCTGGACCCACGATCCATCTAGAAATCCTGAACAGGTGAGTGCGACAGAGGCAGCCTGGGGTGGTGATTCTGTCAAAGCATCTGGGAGCAGGGGCGCCTGGGTGGCTCAGTGGGTTAAAGCCTCTGCTTTCGGCTCAGGTCATGATCTCAGGGTCCTGGGATCGAGCCCCGCATCGGGCTCTCTGCTCAGCAGGGAGTCTGCTTCCTCCTCTCTCTCTCTCTCTGCCTACTTGTGATCTCTGTCTGTCAAATAAATATATAAAATCTTAAAAAAAAAAAAAACTGACAAAAAAAAAAAAGCATCTGGGAGCAGACTATATCAAAAACATATATCTGGGAATTCTTACAATAGTGGCCTTCACAGCACATTCGAACTTCTGGTTCCACTCCACACTCTTGGGGAAGTATTCTGCCCGACATGTTCTGTGACATGTTCTGAAGCCAAAGCAAGTACTTTTTCAGATGATCTGTTTGGACTGGGTCTGGTGTTCCATTCCAGTTCCACTCCATTCTGTGTTCCATTCCAGCCCTGGGCAGAGCGGCAATGGGAGAGGCGTGCTGGCATCAGAGGGCAGCCCCGTGGCAGAGGGCTGAGGCCGCCTCCCTGCTATTCCCACTGCCCCCCAGGGCCCGCTCTGCTCCGAAGCCTCCCGCTCCTCTGGGCGCCCACACAGGTAACTCCTGGGGGCTCCAGGGAGTGGCCTGAGGCCGAGAAGCAGGTGTCAAGAGTGACTGTGCCCTGTGACCTTCACGCATCACCTGTGATAAGCCTCGCCCATGCCCTCTGCCAGAAGCTACATTGTTCATCCCCTGAAGGCTCAGCTGTGTGACCCATCAGAGTCTGAAGGTCAGGACAGAGGGAGGAGCCAGGAGGGAGTGGGCATGAGGAAGGAGAGTGGAGAGCAGACGGGGCAGCCAGCGACTGTGAGTTGGGGAAGGACACTCCGGCTGGGCTGCCAGGGCGTGGAGGCAGGAGGCGCATGTTCCCGATATCCTGGGGGACTCAGAACAGGGCGCAGACCAGGAACCCAGGCCGCCCCAAGTCCGGGCTGTCTCTGCATGTGTACTGGGGTGGTCCCAGGAGACCCACCCCTTTGGGAATGGGGGCTACGATCCCCAGCTACCGGCTGCTCTTTCTCTCCAGGCACTTTTTTCTTGCTCCCGTTCTCTCTTCCTTACCTGGCTTTCATTCTCTGCCCCCACATCTTTCCCCCTAAACCTGCCTGGCTTCCAAAGCCAGATACCTCCAGGCCCCAAGCCTCTGAAGGGGGAGATGGGAAGAATAGGTACCCCCTGGCGTGGGAGCGGCTCCGAGCCTTGGCGGAGCTCGGTCCCGAAGAGCAGGTGCCCTGGGACCAGACTAGCGGTTTTATCCGGCTTTCTGAAACCTCTTGGGTGGCGAGGAGGGGCTTCTATGGCTGTAACTATAAAATGGAAGTTGGGTCTCCTGGCTTTGAGAAAGATGCTTCCTATCACCTCCCCTTCTGCTTTGCCCAAGCCAGAGGCAGACGGTTCTCTTCGCTGGGAGAGCCGAGGAAGCGGAAGGGCTGGCTCTCCACCCATCGTCGCTTATTTCCTGGCCAAGAATGGAAAAGCATGCCACTTCGTTCCAGACTCCCAGCGCCCGGTCCTGGGTGCTCCCTTCCCACCTCCAGCGCTGCAGACATCGTGTTTCCTCCAGGGCCAGGGAGGATGGGGAAGAGTCCCGAGTCACAGCACCGTCGTTTACAGAAAGGAGAGATGCACATTGGTGTGAGCTCCATGGAAGCCCCAGGACATGATCTTTAATTGATGTCCCTGTCCCTGCCTCCCTGCCCCGAGGCCCAGATGACATATTTACAGGATGCTGTATGGAGCCAATTCCAGGCCCAGGCCAGTGCAGCCTCCCCTCCTCCCTGAGCGCTGCCTGGGCGGGGCGGGAGGATGCAGACAGCTGGGAGCCGGGTGGACTGGTCACAGGAAGTCCAGAGCCCTCCACTTCCTCATGCCCGCCCCCGCGTGTGTGCGCGCACAGGCCTGTCTGCACGTGCAGAGGTATTCACACTTGTGCGGAGATGTGGATCCAAATGCTTGTGCCAGGGGTACCACCGGCTGTGTGCCGGTGTATCAGCGGAGAACGCCTTAGAGAACTGCGGCAGCAGCGCCCAAGCCAGCCCTTCCCCTCCTGCCCCCCTGCTCCAGCGCGTGGGGCTGGCGGAGCCGGACTGGCCAGGGGGCGCCCCACCCACCCCCTTCTCTTGGGCAGTGCCAGCTGGAGCTCAGTATTGAGGACTCCACTGTAGCCACATCCGGACACCCAAAAGGGTGTCCATGGGTCTCAGTCCCGTTTGCCCTGAGGGGTGGTGCAGATAAACAGGGAACCATTTCCTCTTCAAAGAGGCCCCAGAAACAGAAGGACTGGATGAAATAGGCAGTTCAAAGTCCCTGGGGTGTCCAGAAACCCCTGCTGAGTCTGGAAGGGGTATTCCTGGGGAGAGGGGCTCCGCTCATTTGTGGCTTTCATCCATAAGGTAGCTTGACCCTCATCTTGCCCTTGCCAGCTGGTTTGTAAGCAGTAGAGCCAAGGCACCACTGTCCCATGGGTCATGGGGGAAGGCCAGGGGCGGGTCTGAGGACTCCCACCCTGGCCTCAGCCTGTCTGTCAGGCTCAGCTGCCGTGGGGATCAGAGGATGGAAGGGGGAAAACAACTGTAAACTTACTACTCAGCCCTGGAATGGGGGTAAGGAGCAGAATGGTTTCGACAGGGCCTTGAGGACTTTTCTAGAAGCTGAAGATCAGATAGGAAACCTGCCTTTTTTCTTACCTCCTCTTGTACATCACAGGCAAACCCCCTAACCCTCCAGTCACTGGGCCACCCCTGGCCTTTCCTCCTTGGGAGAGTCCTCTCTGGGAAGATGGCCCAGCCTGGGACCCCTAGGCCATGCTGGGGGGCACCTAAACCCTGAGTCTGCCCCAGAATCTTCAGAATCTTCTTGAAAGGGGGGTGGGTGCTATTTTATATCACGGACTAGATTTTCTAGACCCCCAAATACATGCGTCCTGCCAGGGATAGCAGGATGGTAATTTTGAAATTGAAGACAATCTGGGATGTGTGGTCGTTGTGCCCATAACTGAGGCCTTGGGCACAGAACAGGCAGCTTTGGTTTGAATCAGCACTCATTCTTCTCTCCAAGCTCAGTAGGGCTGGGCCATGGGGCACGGGCCCTGCCCTTGCCTAGCCTGGGGACTGCTATGTTCAATGAGAGGATTCCAGGTGTGATCATCCCCAGGGAGGGCCCTGGGGGATGGCTATGTCTCAGTTCCTCCGGTCCCTCCCACACAAATGTCAAAATATCCCCACAACCTCCCTCGCCCCAGCACCCCCAAAGTTACATTCATCAGTTAAGATTCAGTTAAAAAAAAAAAACTAGATGTCAGCCCCTTCCCCCTAAGTCCCAGAGAGCTAAAACCCTGGTCCCAGCTGCCTGGTTTTGAGGAGGGGCCGTCCCAGGCCCTGCCCACTGTGGGGGGGGGCATCCCTCTTGCTGTGGTAATCCGTGATGATGAAAGCTACATTCACACAGGGAGAGTTGGTGTGCGAGGCCAAAGCCGCATGAGGCGGGGTGGTGGACCGTGACGGACATGCCCCAGGCCTGGTCCACCCTGGTGGAGTGAAGGACAGGGAGGGCCACAGCCCCCCACAACACCCTCCCCCCCACCCCCCCACACCGTGGGGCCAGGAGTTGAAGGGCTTGGGCCCGGAAGACATTTTCATGGCGCCTCCCTCTATGGCTGGGCAGGGGGCAGCCTCGTGGTTCAGGGCGGAGACGGTGGGCACCAGGCTCGGAGGGAGGGGGGTGGCACTTAGGCCCCTCCGGACCTGGAATGGAGAGGGGGCATCAGGGGAGGAGGTGAGGCAGGGCCCAGAGGGAGAGCCCCTGAGCCGGGGCCCTGGGAGGTCAGCGCTGGGCCCTAGAGGCAGCAAGTCCCAGGCTGGCCAGGGATGGGGTCTGGTGGGAGTTCAGACAGCGGTGACATGGAAGACAAAACAGATGGGACGCAGAGGTAGGTTCCCCTCCCAGGAGAAGGGGGCTTCGGGGGACACAGCTCCAGGGCCCACCTGGACAGTGGTGGTCTGGCAATAGGAAGGGCAGGAGGAAATGGACCAAGGCCTGGGAGGGCAGGTGGGCAGGAGGAAGAGGCAAGGGCAGGCTGAGGACTTTCTTCCCAGGGAGGGGGCGGGGCTCTCCCACCCCTGTAGTGACAGCAGGGTCAGCAGGGGTGGGGGAATCAGCCCCCAGTTCCCCATCAACAGAATGTGAGGTGACGAATGAGATGGAGGAGACAGGGACAGCGGGAGGGATGACGTGGCCGGCGTCACACTGCCCCCTGCTGGGTCGGGTCGTACCTTCCCCGGCGGATGTTTCTTCAAGGAGCCAAGGAGACGACAGGCAGAGAGAGAAAGGAAAAGGAGCCATCGGTGACCTTGCCCTCCTCTCAGGGAGGGCCTTCCTGGCTCCCATGAGACTCCTGGCCCCAAATATGGGCCAGGGTCCCCAGGACCAGCTCACTAGTGGCAGGCCTAGGGAGAGATGCCTGGGTTTGAGTCCTGACTTGGCAGGTCCCTCCTCTGCACCGTGAAGGCATTAGACCAGCTCGAGGGCCCCAGACCCAGATGCCCATAGACCACTGTGGGCCAAGTGGGGCCTAGGGACAGAGGACACACCCTGTTCCCACCAGCCCCTGCTCGGCTCCTCTCCACCGTGCTGGGATGCACTGAGGTCCAGTCTTCTCCTTTTACAAGAGAAGCTGGGAATCGGGATTGTTAATGTAAAATCTTTTGGTGTTTTTGGTTGTTTGCTTTTTTTTTTTTTAATGTCTTGGAAATGTGAACAAAACAAGACCATGTGGCTGGCTCGGACTGTGATGTGTGAGCTCCGGCTTAGCTAACTTCTCAGGGAGGCCCCTCAGCTCCAACAGTCTGGGGTTCTGATGCCCCCCCAAAACACCGAGGGATGGGGGGTGCATACGCATGTGTGTGCATGTGTGTGTCTCTTACTTAAATCCCCAGCCCGTGCCTCCCAGGACGATGGCTGCGACCAGGACAGCCCCTGCGATGGAGCCGATGATGATGTTGGTGCCGCTGGGACCTGAGGAGGAGGGTAGGGCTCGGTTGGCAGGGACAGCCATGCAGAAGGGGAGAGACAGAGCCCCACCCCGGTCGGCTCCAGCCTCACCCTTGTATCTCTCTGTCTCCCCCGTGGGAGGGGACGTGGGCAGGGGGTTGTGAATGCTGCAGTCTTTGCCTGTCCAGTCTGGCTGACAGATGCACTTGCCTTCGTTGCTGCAGACCTAGAGGTGGGGTGGGGCCAGTAGAGGTGAGCAATGGGGGGAGGGGGGGCTGTCCCTTCTCCGGAGCCCCTCCCACCACCCCTGGCCTCCAGGCACCCACCCCGTGGTGGGAGCAGATCCTGCGCTCCCCGCTGCCAGGGCAGGTGCTGAAGTTGAAGGCCGAGGCTGGCAGGCACCGATGATCCAGGCACAGCATGTTGGGCCCGCAGGCTGTGCCGTCTTCCACGTAACTCAGGTCGGAGCCGTCAGCCAGCTGTACATGGCCCCCCCTGGGGAACGGGCATAGCCAGCTTCAGCCCTTGCACCCACCCCCATCATGGCTGCAAGCTGCCCCTCCCCAGGCATGGTCTCAGCCCATACCTGCAGTCCAGCTCCTTGCCCTGGTGGTAGAAGGTAACACTGTTGATGTCTCCCCCTAAGTCCCCCAGTCGAGGAGCTCCAGAAATGTTGACGCAGAGGAGGAAGCCACAGAGCACATCCCTGTTGGGGCAGCGTGAAGACAGTAGAGCCCCAAGTCTGACCTCCGACCCAACTGCTACTACTACTACTGAACTTGAATCTGCCCTCTCCCCACCACCTGAATTTTCCCACATTCTCCACTGGGACTCCTAGGCTTGTCCTAGAACCTGCTGTCCCAACTCTGAAAACAAAAAACAAAAAACAAAACCCTCCTGGGTCCCAGAGCTGGGGAGGCCAATCAGGAGCCTTGGCAACTCACTGTTTATTGCACTGGACCCAGCCTGACCCCTTGCGCCCACAGTTCCCACGCTCTGTCCCCTCCACATTCAGCTTCTCATAGCAGAAGCGATCGGCAGCCGCTGTAAGGAGATGATGCCAGGTGTCACCCACTCACCCCAGAACCCACCCCAGGACCTCAGGCCTGCACCTCCAGCACTCTGGCCTGAAGCCCAATCCAGCTGGGTCACTGAGATCCTGAGAGCCACACACTTGGTAGAGGTTTTTTACCAGAAGTTACCTCTCCCCAGCCTCTTGATTCTGGGTCCTCCAGTGTCTCCTCTCCCATACCCCTAGCCAAAGACTCACCATGGCCCCAAAGGGCTTGGCACTGCCGATCCCGGGTTTTGCAGCGACCTCCATAGCAGCGGCCCTAAGGTGCAAACAGGAGACAAGGGACTGAGACACTGAGTGGTCGGAATGGATAGAAGTCAAAAGATTGTTATTGAGCCAGAGGTCCAGAGGCGGAGGGGCCCCGTCATACCTGTTCATGATCGCAGTAGTAACCATCCAGCTTGTGCAAGTTAGGGGGACACTGTGGACAGAGGGGCTGGTCTGAGCAGAGCAGCCCCAGAACTGAGAGTTGAAGATGAGGGGTTGCCAAATGCCCTCTCATGGGGCTCATAGTAGTACAGGGCTCTTCCAAGTCAAGGACAAGAGGTCTGGCTCAGAACTCAGACCACACAGGTTGGCAAAACCCATAGCCTCTCCAATCTCCCTGTTTCCTGTAACTACTTCACAGGGCTGGGAGAACTTAATGCCACGTATTGAGGACTTAAGAGATGTTAACTAATATTATACACTCTGATCCCGAGCGCACACCAACCCCGTTCCAGGCCCTTGGAACCCCAGCCAAACTATTCTGATTTAATGACGTTAGGAGCAAAACCAGGAGGCATGAAGAACTCGTTTCACAGGCGAGGAAAACGAGGCTGACCAGCGGCGGCGACGCCAGCAGCAGAGCGAGGGGAGCAGATAACATTAGCCCCGCGGAGCCAAACCTATAAGGATCGGGGTTGCCTCGCCCGGGGACCCTTAGGGCGGCTGGGCTGGACGGACCTGGCTGGAGTCCCCGGTGCAAGTCTCCGCGATGTCGCACTCGTTCACGGCCTCTCGACAGGACACACCCCGCGGCTCGTACTGGGAAGGGGATGCTTCGCAGTTCAGCCCAGAAACGCGGACTCCGCGCCCACGTTCCCCGAGGCCCGCCCCTGAAGCCTCGCCCCTGAAGCCCCGCCCCTCCCAAGGCCTGGTTACTCGGCCCCTCCTCGCCCCGCCCCCTGCCGGCCCAGACAGCACCGCCCCCAGGTCGTCCCACGGTCCCGCCCCTCCCACCGCCACTGGGTAGGTGCCCCGCCCCGTTTCTCCTAGCCCCGCCTCCAACAGGCCCTTGGGGGCGTACGCCCCGCCCTTCTCACTCTTCATTGGCGCTTTCTTCGCCTCAAGTCCCGCCCCTATATGTGCCCCGCCTCCAGCGGCTCCTTCTCCCTAAGTCCCGCTCCTTATCCGGATGTCCGCGGCCAGGCCCCCTGGTACCGCCTCCATCCCACCCCGGCGGTAGGTGCTCCTCACCTTGCAGCGGCGACAGCAGAGTCCGTCGCTGCACATGGCGTCGTGAGTCAGGGTGCATTTCTTGCAGCAGTTCCCGCCCGCCCGGCTGCACTCCTGAGGGATGCGGGGACAAGCGGAGGGAGGTGGGTAAGCCTTGACCTTCCTCACCCAGACCTTCTCTGGCGCGCCCCGGTCCCGCACCTGGCGCCGCACCCGTCTCTCACCTGCACCGAGCCACAGTCGCACTCCTCCCCCGCCTCCACGAAGCCGTTCCCACACTCAGGCGGGTCCAAGAGCTGGACGGGGAAGCGGTGTCGGGAGTCTGGCCGGGACCTTGCCCAAGCCTCACTCCCACATCGCCGCCCTGGGGCTGGTACCTTGAGGGGCTTGTTGAAGAGGCAGCTCCCGCCTCCCTCCTGGAGAAACTGGTTGTACTCGTCGATGCTGCAGCGAGAAAACTTGCGAGGCAGATAGAACCTGGGCAAGAGTCAGGGACCTAGCTGCTGAGCCCCGCCGCTCTCGCCCCTTCTCAAGATTGGGGATGGGGTGCACGGGGGGACTCGGTGACCATCTCGAGGAGGCTGAGGATCTATGTGCCCAGCAACAGTACGATCAGCCTCCTGCCTGCCCATCAAGCTGAAGTGGACAGGGGAGGTGCTCCTGTCCCCTTCCGAAACCTCAAGACGGCTCAGAGTTGGAGGTTGGAGAGCTGAGGGGAGAAGGTGCCTCCACGTGAGGCTCTGGCGGCTCCCAGTGGCCACAGCGCACACTACAGGCTGCCAGTTTCTGTGTGCCGGGCGGGGCGGGGAAGGACACTGTGGGTCTCTTTGGGCAGGGTCCTCAGAAAACTGGGCCCAACAGCTAGGCCTCTTGAGGCCACTGGGTCCAAGACGGCTGCCCAGTGCTCCCTATGGTTCTCCCTCGCCCAAGACCCTGCCATCGACTGTCCCCAAGAACTCACCCCGTGTCTTCCATGATGCAGCCCAGCCAGTTGTCCGGACATTTGCAGTCCCCTGAGAGGGAGCAGATGGGTGTAAGGGAGGGTGGAGGGCTACCCCCCTCCCACGGACACCGTCTTCACTTCTAAGGTTGCTGGGAGTGGGTCTGGGCTGGTCGTGGGGCTGCACGGGGTCTCCTTTGATACCTGCCGAGCTCCGGTGTTTATTCCACATCATGCCCAGGTTCTGCCCCAGCGTCTGGGCCAAGGTCACCGCCATGGCACCCATGTTGTCATACTTGGGGTGAGGAAGATGGAGCACATAGATGTCTGCATCCCTCGTGCCCTTCAGATCTCCCTTTGGCCCCCACCCCCACCCCAGCCATGCCCCACAGCTCTCACCTCGTTCACACCCCCGCCCCTGGACAGGGAGCAGATGCCCCCCACGTAGGCAGCCCCGCTACTGGCGCTCTGGAAAGTCCTGCCCCTGGAAGGGAGAGGGTTGTCAGGAGAACCCCGTGCCCTGCCCACAGTGGCTTCCCTAGGCTGAGAGGGGCAGACTGCAGAGCCTCCTCCACTACAGCTCTCCCTTGGGGAGGGGAGCCCATCCTCATGAGGCAAACCCCTTCCTCTCTTTGGGTTTGTTTGCCCATGAGCCACGCGAGAGGCTCCTATGAGATTATCTCTAATGACAAGGACCTTCTATCAGATTTTTTGTTCTTCTATCTGAGCACTGAGTCCCTGAGGAAGGGACTCTGGGACAGTTTGAAAGGAGAAGAGGGGACAAAAGGGGAAAAAGACGCATCAGCCTAAGATATAGGGGGAGATGCCCAACCTGTGGCAAGTGGCTGGGGGGCTGGTGCAAGGTAAGCCCAGTTCCCAGACCCTGCAGGAGCCCCCGGCACAGAGTGAGCAAACAGCAGAGGCTGGCGGGACCCGGGTGGCGTGGGGGACTCACGAGAAGAGATGGGTGGCATCACTGGGCTCAGGGAGGCCCTCCCGCCGATAGACCATGAGCCGGGCTAGGGTCTCCAGGAGGTCATCCTGCACCTGGATCTTGTCCCCATCTGCCCACGTTTCCATGGCAACCAGCACGATGCGGGTATTGAGCTGCTCCTTGTACATCTGGGCCCCGAGGGAAGAGGAGGAGGGTGGGGGCACAGGGCTGGAGGAGGGCCTCAGTCTGTCTCTCCAGGAAGTGGGGATCAGGGGCTGCTAGGGCCCTCCAGAGCTCACCCCAAGCATGTGTGCAGTGGGGCGCTGGCAAGGGAGGGGAGGGAAGGGAAGGGGGGTGGCTCACCACATCTGCCAGGTTCACAACGGACTTGGCAAAGTTGCTGGTGAGGACCACCGATTGGCGCATCTGCTCAAACTGGGAGGAAAGAGAGTGGGCGCAGGGCCAGGGTGCTTCTGGCCCCACTCCCCGAGTTGCCCGTAGGCTGAGAACTTACCAGCTGGTGGTCATTGACCACGATCAGCTCCACATACTTGGTCTCACTGTGCACAGTAGGGTGGCCCCGGCGGACCTGGGCAGTGGGTGGGCACTTGGGATCAGTCCCCTCCATGCCCAGCATCGGGGCCAAGCCGTGGGCAGACTCGGGGGTGCTGAACTCCAGTCAGGAATAATGCTAGTCCCCCCACTGGTGGGGGTCCCCTCCCCACCCCCAGCCTTGGTAAGAGGGCAGGCAGCCTCAGTTTGTCTGTAATTCAGGCGGGTGTAGACACAGGCATTAAGAAATGGGGTGGGGGGCTTCCTCTCAGGCGTGGTACCCTGACCCCCAGCCACATTGGTCTGAGCCCTCCTTTGCCCCCCGTCATGGATGGGGTGTCCTTCTGCTCTGGACCACAGCCTGGGGTCTCTGCAGCCCGAGGTCTGTGCGGGCCCCCGTACCTGCCTTTTCCTTCTCAGCCTCGGCAGGTTCACAGGAGCAGAATGAGCAGGGGCAGCAAATAGGCAGCCTGGGGGAAGGGGATAGGTGAGGGGGGCACACCTGGCCCCCTCCCCAGCCCCACTTTCCCTCCCTTACCTGGTTCCCTGCATCCGAGAGGGGCTGGGAGGAGAGGGGTCCGGTAAATGAGGTGGGGAAGGGGTCCCTGAAATGAGGGGGAATTAATTCTTGGGGGGGCCGACCAGGTCTGCTCCTGAACCCAAATTAGGGACAGCTCCAGCCCTTCCCCCCACCCCATCCCAGGGTGACCCAGAACTGGCCAGAGCTCCCATGTCGGATCTGATCTCCCAGATGCTCAGATTCCGGGGTCAAGACCTGGGGGCGCCCTGAGAGATAGGGGCAAAGGACACTGGAGCCTGATGGGAGGTGACTTGGGGGACAGAGGGGACATTGGAGCTGAGGGCACAGAGGGAGGGAACCAGAGCTGGGGTGACTGAGGAGGGCAGTAAGGCTGAGGTTACCAAGGGAGGAGGCGTGACAGCCATTGGGACAAGCCATGGGGATGTGCAAGTGCGTAGCTGGGGACCGTGAGGGGCTCACCTGGGGGGGTTCCTGAGACCTAGCCATCTCGCGGGGCTCCACGATGTAGGTGAAGTTCCCATCAGAGAAGACCCCACTGCAGAGAGAGGCGCAGGTCCCCACCATGCATTCCCAGGGCTGGGAGGAAGGCTATTCCCTTCCCCCCTTCCCGCCCCCTCCCTGCCCATACTCACTGCAGCCCCTGGCAGGTGGAGAGGGCAGCAAAGGAGTGGGGGTTCCCCCGGAGCTTCCCCTGGTAGTAGCAGTGGTCCCCGGCCCCCTGGGGGAGCAGCAGAACATGAGCAGACATGAAGGCAGGAGGAGGGCTGAGGGGTCCCAGCGACTGCTCGGTGTGGACGGGGTGCGGGCGGCTGTGGTCTCGGGGTGCCCCCGCGGATCGGGAGCCTGGTCCTACTCTGGGTGCACTCCTAGTTTGCTCTTTCACCTGGGCTGGTGCCTAGTTGCTGGGCCCCCTTCCCTCCCCTACAAGATGAGGAAGTTGGGCTACATCAGCGGTTCTTAGCATTTGGGGGGCTGGTGCGGGGTTCATCCATACCTCTGAGAAGAGCTAGCACTCTGGCCCGGCACTGTTCTGAGCACTCACCGTCGAGCGCGCCGAGTTTATGAGAGCTGTGAGCTCAGCCCCAGCACTCACACAAGGGCACACGCGCGTGTTCACAGACACCACAGCCTCTGCGGACTGCCCCCGGACATGGTCTGTGGCTGAGCAACCGTGAGCGCCACGTGTCCTCGGGGCCGGGGTGCTCGGGTCAGAGGGGACAAGCACCCCCTCCCTGCTCCTGAAGAATTACTTGTGCTCCAGTTACTGAGCTGGCTGGTAGGGGGGTGGGGGGGTGAGGAGGCTATTTATAGACACTCATTCATCTTTGCTCAAGCCCCTGGGCCTCTGGGGCTGGGACCCTGGTGTCCTAGGCAGCCAGGACTTCCCAAAGCCTTGGTGCTGAGTAAGAAGGGCATTTCCCCAACTGCCACCTCTGAGAAAAGTCTGGGCAGGGAGCAGGGAGGGTCCTTGAAAGCCTCGGAGTCAGGCAGAGAGGCTGGCTGCGAGTGGGCGCTGCACTGGGGAACTGGGTTAAGGGAGCTCAGGCTCCACACTGTTCAACATGCCGCTCGGACTCCAACCCTGGCAGCCTCCATGGGGAGAGGTGGAGGGTCCCAAGGGGCTGGGCCCACCCAAGTATAGAGTATACCTTGGATCCCATCTCCACGGACCACCTGTCCCTTCATTCCACCTCCCCTGGTCCCTTCCAAAGGCACTCACGGTGTTGTGCTGGGTTGTCCCCTCCCGGCTAAAATGACGTTCCACATATTGTGAGGAGAGGAGGTGACTGAAACAGACAGAGGGAGGGGCAGGAGGAAGGAGGGGGTCTGTGCTGGGGGCTGGGTCAGTCTTGGGCCCCACCACAGCTCCGATCTAGGTCCCTTGACCCGGCCTTGTCCCCATCTCCTCACCCACCCAGGTCAAGGCCATGCCTTGCCCACCGCCTGCTGGCCTTCCTTCTAGGCTCAAGGCCACACTCACTGGTTCAGCTCCAGGTCCAGAGTGAAGTTTGAGTTGAAGGCTGGGATGACGAAACTCACTTGGGCCAGGTGGACAGGCTGGGGGTAGAGGGACGGCAGAGGGGAGTCAATCTCGGAACAAGGAGTTGCGCTGGGGAGGGGATGGCCCAGCCCAGCAGCTAAGGAAACCATTGATTTGGGGAGCAAAAGCTCATCTTCCTCTGAGACCCTATTCCTCTCCTGGGGGCAGGGGCAGGTGTATGCATCCCAGGGCACAGCCCACCCTCAGCCAGGGCACAGTGAGCAGCATGGGAGGCGGGTGCCAGCCCACCCTCTCTGGTGTAGGAGCCCCCCAGGGCCGGTCTATCTGAACAGCAGGGATAGAAGGCAGTTCAGCCCGCCCGCTACTTCAGGCCAGGCCCTCCCTGCTGTTGGCAGGGCCAGCCCTGCCCTTATGAGGACTCAAGGGAGCCCCCAGAAGTACCATGGAAAAGGGGCAAACTGGAGATGGGGTACAAGGTGACCCCCGGGCCCTGTAAACCGGGCTCCTCTCTCCTGCCTCCGGGGCCCAGCCTCCATTTATGGAGAAGGCTCGGACTTTGCAGACAGGGTGGTGTGGGTTAGAATTGGAAGCTGGAGTGATGGGCAGATGCCATCCTGTCAGGAGGAAAGAACTTGGCTCCTCTACCCCCAAGTCCATTGCCCTCTGGCTTGCCCAAAGCAGCTCATCTTTAATATTTCAATCCCATGGTTAATTTTTAAACACGGAAGTTTTCCTGATAAATTTTTCAAAGGGGCCTTTGCAGTGGGGCTGGGAGGCTCCAGGTTGTCATGGCGACGTACCAGGTCTGAGCAAGATGGCTGCCCTACCCGGTCTGGGCACCCAGCTTCCACAGGGAGTGGGGACTCCAGACCTGAAGCTCATGTGCCTGGAGAAACAGTGACCTTAAGAGAAGAAGGGGCAGGAGAGTTCTGAGCTCAGGGGATAAGGGGGGCTCTCACGTCCCCACACCAAGCGTCAGGTCTCATCACAAAAGACCTGGGGAAACATATCAAGGTCCTGAGAGGGACTAGAGCCTTCTCCACACTCTTACTCATTTCAGAAGACTGAACCCAGACCCCAGGTGAGGGTCCCACCACTGGGCTGTGCAGGTGTGAGGCTTTTGCTTGCTGCCTTTCTCCTGAGCTACAGGAGGGAAGGGAGCCCCAAGGTCACGAAATCTCATAGCCTGTGCTAGTTGGCTTCCTTATCAAACACCTAGATTTCTCGTTTTTACTAAGTGCTATTATGTGCCAGGCACTGTTCTAAATACAAGTATTATCATATTTGATCTTCACCACAAGCCAGGGGGACAAATGTCCCCCACCCCGCTACCCTCCTCTGGCAGATGGAGGACAGAAGGACAGAGAGCCTAACTAACTTGCCCAAAGTCACACAGCTAAGAAGTGGTAGAGCTGGGATTCAAGCCTGCAGAATCAGCTTCCAAGGCCTTCTCACCCCAAAGGTGAAGCAAAATGAAAATGGCCCAGTGTCCAAGAGAGGCCCTAGGAGAGGAGGGCTGAGGTGGGGTGAAGGGTCAGAGCTCAGGTAGGCAGCCCTCTGAGCTCCAAGGACACTGACTCACGCCATCCCAGACTGACTGAGCTCCAAGCTCTACCCCAAGCCCCCAGAGCGTCCATCAGACTTGAAATAGAACATCAAGGACAAGGAGTCACCACTTCCCTCTTCCTGCCCTGGCCTGGACCATCTCTGCTTTCTCCCTGCCCCAGGGCCTGGACTACCCTTACCCTTCCCACCCCATGCCCTTGGCTAGCACTGTCCCTGCCCTCCTTCTCCTCTCCTCTCCTGGGCCTGGTCTACCTCTGCCCTCCCCTGGCCTCAGGTCTGTACCCACTTGTTCTTTCTGCCCCCCACCCCCGCTCATAAGCCCCCATCTCTGCCCCTACTGGCTTCCCAGAGGAGCAGCCCACCCAGGCCCCTTGCCCTGGGTCCACTCTCTCATCTCAAACTGTGCTGCTTCAGAGATCCAGCAGCCTCCCTGGGCCTCAGGTTTACCCACTGAAAATGGTACGATGAGCCCAGAGAGACGCAAGGCTGTGAAGCAGGTTTGGGTGGTGAGGGTCATCCTGGGCCAGGAGAAGTCTGGCCGCATTGGCCCTCGTGCTAGCAGAATGTCCACCACTCAGGAAGTCAGTAGAGCCTCCCCCATCTCTGTGCAGACCAAGCTGACCCCCACTCTGGGGAAAGCCCAGACTGTTGGAAGAGCAGACACGAGGTCCTTCCTGTCCCCACCACCTCCCGCAGCCTCATTCTTCCCCACCTGCGAAGGCTGACCCTGGGTAGGGCTGCCCCTTCCCCAGCAGGACCCAGGGCCCAGGCCAGATAAGGCACTGGCTGCTGCTGGGGCTGGGGGCTGGGCACGACAGGAGGCAGGCCCAGGGAGGGCTGGGGAGCCACCAAAGGTGCTGGAGAAAGGGGAGGGAATTCAGAAGGCTGGGCAGGGGCTACATGGGGCAACCCCTGTCTGCAGGAAGAGAAAGATCAGGCAAACCCGCTTCAGTCCCCAAGAACTCTGTACCCCAGGCAGGGACTCCTCCTGGCATCAGACTCCTAAGACCTTCACCCACACCCCTCACCTGAGGGCCTGAATTCTAGCAAAGCCAAACCACTCCTTGCTTGGTCCGCCTCCTGCCCCTAACCTGCCCATGACCTCTCCCATTATCCCTCAGTTCCTCCCCTGGGAGCCCTTCCTTCCTTCCCCTGCCTCCCGCCCGCCCTCCTCCGTGCCCAGCTCAGCGCTGCTGGTGACCGGCCGGCTGGGCCTCGACCCCGTGCCCTGCTCTTGCCTCTCGCTCCCCGGCCATCCAGCTCTCACGTGCCCTGCCTCATTGGATCTCAACCCACCCAGGGCGTCTGGTGCTCATTTTACAAATGGGAGGCCAAGGCTCAGGGAGAGACACTCGGAGGTGACTGGCCCAGGGCCATGCTGGGGAGGTGCGGGGTCAGATCTCAGCCCCGGGCTGGAGTTCACGTCTGCCCTGGCAGCTCGGCCACCTGGCTTCAGCGACTTTGCCCTACCCGAGGCTCTCTTGTCAACAGCCCGTCCATCCCCTAGGCATTGGCTTACGCCCCATATTGGGCTCAACCAGATTCGGGATGCAGAAGGAAGGAGGCAAAAATCCCACTGAAGTCCCAGAATCATAAATACAGACACCAGGCCTCTACCCTATACCCCCAGAATCACAGTCTTGGGAAGGGGGAGACTGAGGACCTCGGGGTTCTCAGATGCTCCAGTAAAATTCCAAGCACTGCCCTTTAAGCTGTCACCCCAAATTCCTCCTCTAGAACCCCCATCTCCTCCCATGGCTTTCCCCTCCTCCTCCTCATCTGCAAAGCCCACACCCCGCAACACACAGAGGGCTGTGGCCCCTCTACTCCTAGGCCTTTAAGCACACACAGCATTCTGGACATCTCTGATCACCGATTCAACTTTTCAACTTTTCGCCATCTTCTTCCCGGCCCAGGAGCTCAACACACATGTTGAATGGAAAAGCATCAGAAGGCCTGAGCCTCAGTTTCCCTTCTGGTAAAATGGGGTTGTCATGAGGGTTAGATGGAAGCCGTTCTTAACACGTTATTATCACAAGGACTTGGAATCATAATCAGAACAGTCAAAGAATGAAGTGTAAATGTTCCAGCTGAACAGGGCTTTGAGAAACTAGATGAACCACATGGACTGGGTCGTGGCAGATGGCAGGGAGCCAGAGACGCAGAGACCCCACCTGGAAGATGTCCCCTCCCCACAGCAGCTGTCCTCCACGATGTGCTGGAGTTCAACTGATCATTGGGACAGTGGGAATCCCAGACAGAGCAGCTGAACAAATTTCTGATAATGGGATTTGACCTACATTTTTGAGGACAGAGTCACTTCCTTAGAGGGTCATGAGTGCCTCTGGGGACAGACTCTGGGCAACAAGGTCCCTCTAGACAGCCAGAAGGGGGGTGATCAGGCCAGGCCAAGCCCGCAGGCCAGAGTCTGGTTGGGGAGAACTCAAGACTCCTGTCGTGTTGTCCCTACCCCTACTAGCACCACCTGGAGCCCGACAGGTAGCCCCCAAATGGCCAGGCTTCTGTTTCGGACACCCACCTTTATGCAGGTGCCCGCTGCCCGCACCCAGCCGCAGATACTCAGGAAGAAGGGAGGCCTCACAGATGTTGAACATCTGTTCTTGCCAGATCCTAGGCAGGACACCTAACAAACATCATCGCCTCTGATATTCCAGGCAGCTTGGCAAAATGGAGTCGACTCTTAGCCCCATTTTATGGATGAGGAACGTGGGATTCAGAAGGCAGCAGAACCAGGAGACACCAAGGCTGCTACCCCCACCCCACAAAGCCTTTCAGACCCAAACTTAGCCTCATGCGTGAATGATCTCTTCACTCAACCTCATAACCGGGCTCACAGCTGGGCTCAGTTCATGGCCCTCGACTCTGCAGAGCAAGTGGGAGGTCCAGCACAAGTCTCGGGGGTGGCTTCCAGCCACCAGCATCCCCACACCCGGGAACCGCCTCCTGCCTCCAATCCCAGGACAGAGCTGTGACCTTGGCTGCACAGACCAAGCATGGCCATGGCCTTAGTGGGGTATGAGGGCTCCAGGCACAAGGCCCTGTGGCTCCCTGCTGAGGACTGCCATCTAGTAAGGGCTGGGGACTGAGCTTTGCCGGATTGGCCCCAACCACCTACAGCAAGAAAACACAAACACTGAGACACACATCCTCTACCAGGGGCTTCAGGGGTAGCATTTCCAGTAAACGTGGGTCTGGACAGCTTTCATAGGAGCTCACCCCAGTGACTGGGGTCCCCCCTCCTCTGTCTGGCTCTGACAAGTCTGTCTCCTAGGCCTGGAGCCTGGAACCTCTCCATCCCCAATCCTGTTTGCTTCACCACATCCTGCCCTTTTCTTGGTTCTGAAGGAGTCTGGGTTTCCCTAGGGGGAAGACATGACCCACACAGCAGCTCTGGGTAGATTAGAAAGAGTCCCCTCAGAAACATGTAGCTGCATGAGCCCACAGATTTCATTCAGTCCACTTGCCTGGGCTCCCTTGTGCAGTGAACAACCAGCCCAACTGCACATGGTGATCCTGCTTGTTCTTCTGTCTCATCCTTCAGCTTTAGGCTCCCTGTGACCACAAGTTTCTGCACTTCCAGAAAATCCCCCACCTCTCTGGGCCTTAGGCCCAGACTGCTTCCAAACTGGACGAAAGCAAGGTGTTGAGAGCAGTGGCGAAGAGGGCAAAGGGTCCCCCGTGACACCTCTCACTCACTCTACCCCTGAGTGGGAGGCAGGCGGGCTCAGAGTATCAACCTGGGGCATCAGCCTTGACTCAGCTACTTAAGTGCTGTGTAACCTTCCTTGTTACTTGACCTCTCTGTGCCCATCTCCCCGCCCGGAAAATGGGAATAACGACAGCCCCTTCTCCTACAGCTGTGATGATCATTACATACCTCAATACGTGAAAAGGCATAACACTGTCTGCCCCAGTAAGGGCCCAGTAAATTGTCATTTCTCTCGCTTCTAATTCTTTCCCAGCTACCTTCCTCTCCTCCACACCCCTGTCCCACCCAAAAGCCAGGAGCCCTCAGCACACAAAACCCTTTCCTTATCACCACCTCCAAGAGGTGGATGAGGCCGAGATTAATATTACCATCATCCCAATTTTAGGGATCAGGAAGCTGGGCCTCAGACAGGTGATGGGACCCGGCCAGAGCAGGTGAGCACCTGAGGTCCCCCCGACCCAAGTCCTGACAGCTAGGGTGCTCCCCCAGACTCACCACCTGACCCACAGCAAAGAGAGATCTTGCCGCTGCCCCAACACCTTGCTGGACCCAAGGTCCCAAACCGATACAATAATTCTGGACAGAGCCCAGCGGCGCCAGGGCGTGGCACTTCCAGTTGGGACAGGGGCTCAGGGCCACTCGGGCTCCACCCTCAGCCCTGGAAGGTCCAAGGCCAGAAGGGCTTCAGGGAGAAACGCCAGGTGGGAGCAGAGGGTTGCAGTGTCTCCTTCCAGTCGGGGGGAAAGATTCTGGACATGACTTTTTGCCTCCCTTGGCCTTCTTCCATCTTGCTGGGTGGTGTTGCCCCGGGGCCAAAACAGATCCCTGGAGGCGGAATGGTGCGGTGGGAAGCACCTGGTCTTGGAGAGAAACGTTCTACTGCTTGAGATCTGATGGACTCTGAGCAAGTTACTCAACCTCTCTGAGCCTCAGTTTTCTCTTCTGTAAAATGGGGAGGCAAAAGTTTACCTGCCTTTCGGAGTTGTGAGAAATCCACCACAGGGGAGACTGAGGTTCAGGTGAGGCAGGGCTACGATTCCCCTAGGGAAGCTGCAGGGAGGTCCCTGGAAAGGCTCAAGGCTAGAGAGACCCCCACTGGAGGTGAGCACTGGCCCAAAGATCCACGAACCCTCCACTCCTACCCTCACCCCCTCAGACACCTCGTTGGCCCCCTTCAGACTTGGCCACTCAGACACACATGTGCCATCCACTCACCCGGCTGAACGACAGCCAAAGAGACTCCCCTATCATCTCCAAACCCAACTCATCAAGCCCAGGTACACCCATCCTGGTCCCCCGACACAGTCCCAGGAGCCATCATAGCCCGGAACCACCCCCCACTCTCCATCCAGGAAGGACCAGGCTGAGGGAGCCCTCCATCCTTCATCCCTACCTGCCCCTGCCTTTGTCCCTCACCTCCCTCTGACCCCACCACAACATCGCTCCACCTTCCATCTGGACCTTGCCTGAAGCACCTGCCAGGGGCTCCAGCAGTCAGGCTGGGCGGTCAACTCCTAGCCAACACAGGTGCACAGTTCTGGGGGGGGTGACCCCAAGAAAGCTGGATCAAGGACCAAACCCAGCCAGGACACCCCATCTCTGGTCTTGGGACCATCCCTATGGCCCATTTCCCACCCCCTCCAAGGAGCCTGAGCAGACACTGAAGGCAGCCTCCAGCCCCTTCCCTCTCACCCCTGCCCACTGCAACCCACCCCCACCCCCACCCAGGCCTGCCTGCCCAGGACCATTAAGTACCCCCTCCCCCTCCCTGCTTTGAGTGAAGGTCCATCTATTATGCATGCTGCCTTCCTGCTCCATTCCATTTCCCGCCTATCCCCCCTGCACCTCCCCCACAAACCCCTCCACCCCCCCCTAAGGGCTTTTAACCAAGTACATTAGGCAGGGCCAGATGCCAGTCTGACAGATGTCTGTAATGCTAGCCTCCGTTTCCCTCCTTCCTCCCTTTGCCCTGCCCAATTTACCTCCCACTACTCCCAGCTGCCAAAACTTCCCAGGCTGTACCCCTCCTCGGAGTCTCTCCTCTACACCTCCTATTCCTGCCAGGCCTTTGCCATCTCGCCCTCCACTGCCCGTGTTGGCCTGGCTAACTTTCAGCTTCCAGCTCCTGGAGAGCCCGAGGCATGCTGAATGAATATTCCATCTGGGTAATTATTATTCACATGATATTAATTAATTATTAATTGCAATTAATCTCCTTCATTCCTAACCTTCCTCTGGGAGGCAGGAAGGGCCTGGCAGCTGAAATGGATGGGTGAGGGGGCCGGGGGGTTGGGGAATGGGGCCGGTGGAGTTGGCATTTGTGGGTGATCTTTGGGCCTCCAACCTTTTTTCAAGGCTCCGTGCTCAGCGAGGACAGCAAGAATTGACAAGCCTGTCAGTGTATGGAGGGAAACTGAGGCAGGAGCGAGCATTGAGCTTTTCCAAGAAAGCCCTCAGTGGGTGGCCGTGAGGAGAAACAGGAGCCCTACTTAATCCTTGCTTGGGCTCTTAGCTGCCTCTCCCTGCCTCCTACTGCCCGGCCCAAGCCCCATTTGATGTAGAACCACTTGCTCTGGCAGGAGGGGAGTGGGGGCGGGTAGAAGGCTGACCCAAGGCTGGACTGAGTCCTGCATTCCAGGGTCCACGAAGGGCAGGGGATCCCCACGGTGATTGGAGGGGGGCCTGGAGTGAGGTGGGTGCTCCCCACTAGTGGGCTCCAGCACCCATCTGGTAGGTAGCCCATTGTACAGAAGGAGAAGCTGCAGGATCCAGCTTGGGGGGTGGGGGCAAACCCTGGCTGTGGGTGCCCTTCCTTGGGTTCCAGGTCTGCTTCAGCCCCCTGGCCTCACCCCCCAGCCCCACTCACCGGGCCCCCTGGTGGCTCCTGGCGGACCCTGGTGTCCAACTGCTGCTTTCGGACCTCTCCCCCGGAACTCTCCCCCACCAGACGGCTGGGCTCTGTGACCTCAGGGGCTCCGGGTTGCCCCAACTGGGGTGAGACCCGCCAGCGCAGAGCTCCGAAGGGACCCCGGGTCCCAAGACCTGGGGAGACAAGGCCAGAGCTGAAGGCGGATGCCCACCGAGGGGCAGGAGACTTGGGACTGGGGTGAGTCCACCTCATACCCCACATTGGTGTGGCCCTTGGAGCACTGGGCGCGGGGGAGGGGGGTGGTCTGTGTGGGAGGACCTGCTCCCCTGCAAAGGGAAGAGCCCGATGGGGAGGGGGCAGGAGCTTCCCTCCTGCCGGCCCGTCACGACTGCCCCCCCCCCCAACCCGCAGAGACCTGCAGAGTCTGCCGGCCGGCGGCAGGGGGCTGGCTGCGGTGGGGAGGGCCAGATGGGGACAGGTGGGTGCACGCGCCCTCCCTCCTCCCTGCACCCCCCCCCCCTCGCTCTCGGACCTGCTGTCACCCCGAGAACTGCAGGAAAATGTGGCTGCAGCAGAAAGCGCCGCAAAACCCGGGGCGGGGGTAGGGAGGGCGCCGGGGCCGGGGCGGCCGGGCGGGGGGCACTCACCGGGCGGGGGGAGCCGCGGCAGCAGCAGCAGCAGCAGCGCCGCGAACGCCCAGCGCCGCAGCCGCCTCATGGCTCGCTCATAATCCTCCGGCTCCGGGGGCTGCGGCTGCGAGCGGCGCGGCGCGGGCGGGAGGAGGCGCGGGCGGGAGGCGCGGCTGCGGGAGGCGCGGGCGGGGGCGCCGGCCGGGCGGGGGGCGAGGCTGGCGGCGGCGGCGGCGGCGGCGGCGGCTGCGGGGCGGGCGCCCGGCTCAGTGCGCTCCGGCCGCGGCCATCCCGGCGGGGCGGCGGGCCGGGTTAAGAGCCGAGCGGCGAGCACGTGAGCCCAGGGCCCGCCCCCGCCCCCCGCGGGCCCCCCCAGCCGGGCAGGGCCGGGGCCGCCGCGACGGGAGGACAAAAGAGGCGCCGCCCGGAGACCGGCCTGCCCGCGGCTCCTCGGGGCCCTCTCGGCAGGTGCAGGGCGGGGCGCGCCCGTCCCCATCCCGCGGCCCCCGCCCCTCGCCCCCCCCAGGCCACCCCTCACTGGGGGACCTTGGAGGACCTGTGGGTCAGCAGGGGAAGGGAGGCAGGGAACACGGGGACCCCGGCCTCTGACTCGGTGACGGTCCGTCTGGGGGCCCCCCCGCGCGGTCGAGGTGCGGGGGCGTGGCTGACCGGCTCCGGTTCGCCCCTCCAGCGCGGTACCCAGGAATGGCTTTCCCTGGACCCAGCCGCGAGGGCCCGGGTCGACCCCAGGCTGGTGGAGCTGGGAAGATCCGGAGGACAAGGGATGGGACCAAAGGGCGCTCTCACGCACCCACAGCAGAGTCCTCCCACACCCTGGTTCCAGACCCCTTTCCATCCTGCAGGCTTGTATTCCAGGCCAAAGATGTCCCTTCTTCCAGGAGGGCTGCGGAGATTGCTGTCACCAGAGCCACCAGCAAGGGCTGGCCTACTGCCTCTGGGCTCCTGAATTCCTCACACAGGGCAGGCACCCCAATTCTATCCCCTAAATATATCAATTAGCCAGGTCATTTACATGCTGTTAGCATGCCCCATTCCTGCTCCTCCCTTGCCTTCCCAAATCTTTGAGGACCAGAAGACACCTCTGGAGCCCCCCAGCTTCCCCGCTTTGGCCAGACTAGGTTGCCCTGTCTGCAAACCACCCGACCTTCCAAACTTCCTCTCTCCCTGTGCTCCCCAGCTCGGCTCAAGGGCTCCGGAGTAAGACGGGTCCCCATACTGGGGGCTGAGGTCTCTGATCTCTGCTAGGAATTCCAAGAACCAGAGACCTGAGATGGATGGGGAGTGGTAGGGCATGGTCACAGCTGGTGAGGTCCCACCATGACCTTGTGCCCAAGGCCAAAGCATCCTGGAACCTACACCGGGCTGAGGGGTGGGAGTGGAGGCAGGGAACCACTTCCTGTGTCCTCTGCTTCCTTAGGGACTCAGGGACTCTGCCAGGGATGGGGGAGCTACCTCTGGCTCGTGACAGCTCCCCCCACCCCCCACCACCAAGCTCTATTTTGGGCCCAGGAGAGGTGAGAAGGCAATTTCCTGGGAGGTGCTGACATCAGTGCTGGGACCGGGGTGACTACCCCATCAACCACCTGCCTCTCCAGCCCCAGATGTTCAACAAGGCTGAGCCAACTGGTCCTTCACTCTGGAGACATTTTGGAAACCTCTTCCAGGGTGTAGGCATGAGGGGGCTCCCAGGAATGAGGACCTACGATGGGATATTCCCTAGAAACTCAGCCAGGAGGGAGAGACTGTGCTCCTCATTTCAGATGGGGACAAGGAGGCTCCAAGAAAGAGGTGCCCATGGTAGCTTCCCAAAGCCCAAGAGCTGGCAGTGAAAGGCCATCTATCTTACCTGCTTCCCAGGCCCCCCAGGGCAAGTTCATTTTGGCCTGCCAGTTCCGGGGCCACATCAGTGGGTCACAATCCCACGTGCCTCCCAAGAGGATAGGCAGGGTTTGTCATTTCACAATGGGGGACACTGGACCTGGGGGAGTCTGGACCCCTCTCACAACATGACCAAGACCACATGGTATACCCAGTCTGTGGCCTGGGCGTCCTCGGTGAAGGGGCATGGCTATGATTTCTGTGGCTCTGGTTCCTTGGGTTTCCGCTAGGAGTCCTTCCTGTCCCCCAGATTCCTCTCTGGTGACATCCTGAGCCAGCTCCAGGGGTGGCTCCTCTGTATGGCCCTGTGACGCCCACAGCCCCTCATCTCCCTGGGTGGGCAGCCTCAAGCAGGCCCAGCTGGGATCTTGACCCTCCTTGGACCATGCCCCACTCCTGAGCCCGAGGCCCCACCTCCCCTCTCTTGTCCTCCATGTCAGCTCTGCTACAAGCTGCACGTCTCTCCCCAGCAGAAGCTCACTTGTTTCTCTCCCCAACCTCCTCTCCTGAGGTCAGGAGCTGTTGAGGCAGCCTCTCTTCAAGGCAGGGGCTCCCTGGGAAAAGCCTTACCCCAGGGCCACAGCTATGGCAGGCTCTTTTGGTCCCTTCTGCCCATTGCTTCTCTGTCCCAGGAGGACAGGACTCTGGAAATCAGAGACTGGGGGCCACTATTCTGTCTTGATGCCACCCTCTGGGTCACTTCTGCTGAGGGAGCTGTGAGGCTCTGGTCCCCACCCATAGCCATCCCTCAGGAGCCTCTACCACCAAGAGGCCTGAGGCCTCCTTCCCTGAAGTCCTGGCCTTCAGCCAGTTCTTCCCTCAAATTTTCCTATACAGGGGCCAAGCTGGGCTGATGCGGGGCCAAGATGTAGTCCTAGCAGCCGCAGGTAAGGGAGGGGGGGTCTGCTGCCCCTGGCTCCTCTCCTTACCTCTGCCCAAAAACTCCATCTTGGAAGACATGGTGGGCATGATCCCTGCCAGTGGAGCCTGCCCAGGCCCCATGCCCAGGCTGCGAGGCCTGGAGCGGAGACCATGCCAGGCGAGGGGCTGGGGGAAGCCCCGTCAACAGCAGGAATTAGGGCTCCAGGCAACCAGCTGGTGTCCCAGTCCTGGTGAAAGGCTGTGTGACCTGGAACCAGTCTCCCAGTTTCCTTCTCTGTGAAATGGGAGTTGGAAAGGCCTTTCCTGGCAGTGCTGCTGGGGGATAAATGAGGGGCCGGCCTCAAGTGCTCAGAGCAGCGCTTGGGGCATGGGAGGGTCACTGGGCCTGGGCTCTCACTGTCCCTGTGGCCCCAGACATGCCAAGGAGAAAACCGGCTTTGTGGCCCTTGTCCTAGACCCAAGGGACTGTTTTGTGGCTGGGGAGCCCTTGGGGCCCTCCACCCAGCACATGGAGAGACCCCCTGCTGACATGATGTTGAGGGCTGGAGAGAGGAGAAATGCCCAGGACATCCGAACCAGAAGTGCCTTCTGTTCCCTCCCGGATCCCAGCCTGGCACCTTGTCCTTTTCACTGGGAGAGAGCCACCCCTCTGACCGGCTAACTCTCCCAAGGGAAGCTTAGTGATGCCCCCTCTCGGTCATCCTTGTGAACACTTCCTTCCATCTCTTGACGCTCAGGGAGGAATTAGAGGCGTGGGGTGGGGGGTCCCAGGGACAGCCATCCTTTGGGAGGTTTGTAGTCCTGCCCCCAACGGCCCAACATGCTGGTGGGAGGTGTGGCACCTACCCCCCTGTCCCTTTTCCCCCTGGGATCCTCCTCAGATTCTGGGGAACCAGCTGTTGGAAAGTGGGGGCCCTGGAGTCAGGGTGTCTCACAGACCCCCTTAGCAGCTTCAGCCAAAAAACACACGCTGGGGATGGGGCTGAGGGTCACGAGGTGGGACATTGGTGAAAATAAGCCCTATTGGCGGGTTTGGAGAGGCCTCACAGGCACGGGGTTCCGGGGTCGGGGGGTGGACGGACAGTTTGCTGAGTGTTTATAATGTGTGTTACCGTGTTTATAACCTCACAAACAAATCTAAATCTTGCAACTTCTTAGTGAGGCAGAAACTACCATTACCTCCATTTTTCAGACTAAGAAAAGTGTCCCAGGATCCTTGCCAAAGGTCAGTTATGGGCAGGCCCCAGATGGGAGCTTGGGCCCACGGAGCCTGCAGGCACACACTGCGAGGTTCGCGGGGAATATGGAACTGGACCTCGAAGAGCAAGGCGTTCCTGCTGTCATCGAGGGGCATTCCAGATTGGTGACCGAGAGCGGCCTTAGCGCTGGAGTGCCCACGGTGGCCAGACAAGGGACCAGGAGTGGCAGAGAGCAGGGAGGAGGCTGGGAGGCTATAAGGAGAGGCTGGGCAGCAGGGGGAGGGACCAGAAGGACCTGAGTCTGATGGGAGAGGCAGAGGGAGAGAATGCCAGGAGAGGCGCAGGACACAGTGGGACACAGTGGGACACAGTGGGACGGGGAGGCGGTCCTGGCTGGAGGAACGGGTTTCTAGGTAGGTAGGTCTGTAGTAGTGGCAAGACAGAGGGATACAAGAAACCTGTTGGCCATCAGGTATTTTATTATTGGAAAGAAGGACCCTTGAAGTCATCTCATCCAAGCCCCTCACTGAAACATGAAGAAACCGAGGCCCAGAGTAGTCGAGGGACTTGCCGGAAGTCAGTGTGAGCCAGGGTGTGGTGAGATCCCCTGCTTTTCCCCACAGTGCAGGGGGAGAGTAGAATTCAGAAGGAAGCCAGGGGTGGAGGTGCCAATGCTGGTCCCATCTGCGAAAGGAAAGAGCAGCGCATGCATGGGGCTGAGGACAAAGGTCCCAGGTTGGGGGAGCAGGGGTGCCGGAGGGCAGGTTAGGGCTCCAGGAGCTGACTCAGGGTAGACATCTAGGCCTGTGCTCAATGAGGCTGGTACAGAGCCCCGAGGCTGGAGGAGGGAAGGACTGGGCTGGTGGTGGTGGGGGACACGGAGCAGGGAGCCAGGTTTCAAGGTGGAAAAGGAGAGGAGGCAGCCAACTTTGGTAATTCTCAGGTTATCCATGACCTTGGGAGGGACAAGCCCAGTGGAGCGCTTCAGGCAGAGCCTCCGTGGCTTTGGAAGGGCGAGCAGGCGCAGACATGGAGGCAGTGGCTGTAGACCGCAGGAAGTAGCTGGGGCACAGGGGGAGCCTGCTGAATCAATGTGAGTATCTTCCAGGATGGAGTTTTAGGGCAGAGGGAAGAGATGGCAAATCCGAGAAGGAATTTGACAAGGCTGGCCTGGGTGGACTGGAAAGCAGGGACGGTGACAGGGAGGACATGGCTCCCTCTCCAAGAGTCAGATGTGGGAAGAGGATGGAGAGCAGGGGGAGGCAGTGCCTATGTGGTCTGAGTCAAGGTCATCTGCAGAGGAGTGGAAGGGGGTTCGAAGAGTCTCCATGTCAAGGAGCCACTTACGGTCTAACATATGGGCCAGCACCCCTCTGAGCTCAGGTCTCCTGGGGTCCCCTCTAAATTTATATCCTGGAGGCTGGAACAGAGACATGGATAAGGAGAGACAGCCCTGGGCCTTGGCCTGGCTGAGAGGTGATATCCAAGGTCACAACCGTTGAGTTGGGAGGGGAAGGCCAGCCGGCTGTGAGGTCCTGGGTACATGGCAAGGAGGGTGATGGCACTGGGTGTGTTGGTCTTTGAGCAGCATAGGAGGACATCCCAGAGGTCTGAGCAAGGGGTGGGGGGAAACTTCTCATCCAGAGTGGCAGTGTTGTGGGAGAAGCAATGGGGGACAAGAGAGAGGGCCCCTAGCAGGAAAGCTCATTAGGGCAAAGGAGTTTCCTTGGCAGTGGGCTATGGGCATGCCCTCTGGAGGCGACCGCTTGGCAGGCAGAACCAAATCAGTGACCAGAGACGGGATAGATCAGCCCCTCCGCCCCACAGCCCTCTGGCACCGGGCAGGGGAGGGTGGCAGCTGACACGCTCTCCCACTCATTGGGGGCTCCCATCCTGCCGGCCACTTACTCCGTCCATGTCTGCTGGGCCCATGGCCCTGCTCGAGGTCACTGCAGGGCACATCGGGGCCCGACACACCACACTCCAGCCCTGTCCCTTTGCTATTTGTTATTAACAAATTTATTTACAGTTCCTGAACCAAGATTAATTATGGAATTTAACAGGAATGGCATAAAAAGGCCAAACATGACCTCTAGGAGGGTTGTACACACAGTTGCTCTATTTCCAAAGTAACAACTCAGGTCCTCACCCGCAGCTAGGCCCCCCTTCCTTCTCCAAAATGAGACACAGCATAGCACCAGGCTTCTTGTAGCTCCAACATTTAAAGAAACAAACACACAGAGGCAGAGAAGGGTGAGAAGAACCACAGCGCGAAATGCAATAAAAAAAAAAAAAGTGGCCAGAGAATCGATAGCAAACCCATCTCTGTCTCCAGATTAATGGCTTGGCTGAAAGAAATGGGGGGAGGTCCTTGGGGAGGGAGGGAAAGGGTGATGCAGAAGTTGGCAGGTGAACCACTGACCCTGGCATAGCAGAAATGGGATGGGGGGGCAGCCATGGAAAAGCAAAAGGGTCCCTGGATGTGTGTGGGGGTTCTGGCCGTCTCCGGGGCTCAGGGTAAAGGTCCATTCAGTGCTGGGCTCCCCCCAAACGCAGGAGCGAGGGAGCTCTGGAGGTGCTGCAGCCGCCCCTCCTCTGCTTCGTATGTTCCTGAGGATCTGTGTGCATGCGCGTGGGGGGCTGGGGGAGGGCACAAACAGGCATTTCGGAAAGCAGGAGAGCCACATGCTCCTGGGAAGGGAAGCTGGGGTGGGGGTGGGGAACACCAAAACTTGCTGCACGAGGCACGTGCCTGCAGAGGGACAGGAAGCCAGGCCAGGGCTCCTGCTGCTCCAGCCTCTTTGTGGTCCCTCCCTATGCCACCCCTGCCTCTGCCTCCTGGAGTGGGCGGCAGGCTTGGATGAGCCCATTGTGGACTGCCACCCGGTAGGGACACGGCTGGAGAGAGGGGCAGAGGGCGGCCCCCAGCCCAGACTCCCTTGGTCCTCCCCACCCACAGACCTGGCACGTGGTGGACTGGCTCTGTTGACCCCACAGAGCTTGCCTGTGACCACAGCTGCTCACTTGGACATCAAGGGCTCTTCTGGCTCTTGCGGTGAGGCCCTGAGGCACTGTGTGTGGCTCTGGCCCTCGGGCCAGGGAGCTGGGAGGGGGGCAGAGCCACAGGGAGCAGCCGGCTCCTCTGCGGCCTGGTGGAGGGCGGGGTACAGAGGCGGACTGGTGGACAGCTGGCCTGGAGCCACAGGGCAGCAGGGTGAGGGCCAGCCAGCCACAGACAGGGCCAGGGGCTGCACGCTGACTCCTCAGATCCCCGGGGGCCATCCTCCCCCAGGCCAAGGGGGCTGTGTGGCCCAGCACTCTGGCCTCTCTGTGGGCTGCCAGGGGAAGGACTCTGGGAGGGAGAGGCAGGTCTGTGGGTGGCACAAGGGGAGGAGGGAGGCCAAAGGCCTGTGCTCGTGGCCTGGAAGGGGAAGGGAGGGGAGAGGCCTGCCGCTGCTTGTCCTGGCGCCACCAGGGCTGCTGGCTCTCAGGACGAAGAATGAGGCCTGTGGCTGGGACACCCCTGACCGCTTTTCAGGATTGCCACCGGGGAACTGAACCTTCTGCTTGTGGCCACCAGGGGCCACGTCCAGGCCGGAGAATTCCGCAGAACCAGGGCTTGTCAGGTGGCACTGGTGTCCAGGGCTCGTGGACCCTGGTGTCCCTGCGGGGTCTGCAATGACATCCATCGGTCCCCCCAACTCCTGGCAGCTGGCTACTGGTCCTGGTATTTTGTCAGCCCCCACAGCTTCAGCAGGGGGTTCAGTGGGGGGCTTCATGTTGCCTGCTGTTCCATCTGGCTCTAGGGCACCCGGGGCCTGGTGCTCGTCTTCCTCTTTCCTCCTGGGAGACGTTGCCTGGGGACGGGAGGGCTGGCTGGGAGGCAGAGTCTTGGGCTGCAGAGGATCACCATCTGAAGTTGGGGAGCCTGGCTGCCTGTGGGCACAGACATGTCCAATGGGCCTCGGGGCTCCACTCCAGAGCCGGCGGCAGGCTGGGATCCTCCTGGGTGGGGGCTGGAGTCAGGCCGGGGCACGGCTCGCACAGGGCTACCCTCACGGGTTTGGCGTGCTGAAGAGCGCGGCCCACTTCGGGGCTCCACGAAAGGCCTGTTCTCGGGCTCCCTTTGCAGCAGTGGCCAGTGCTGTCTGCACCTCTCCTGGCTCTGTGGCCTGTGGTCAGTGCTGCCCAGAGGAACAGGTTAGAGGCTGTTCCATTTAATAGCTTTGCAGTGGAGGCTGTGCCCTTTGGCGGCTGGAGAATGCAGCACAAGGCCTGGCTCTCCAAGCGGAGCCCAGGGAGCTGAAGACTTGGCCTTCGAGGGGAAGCCCCAGCTCCTTGGTGGGCAGCAGGGGAAGCTGGGCTCCGAGGACGCTGGGATTCTAGAGAGCCCCCTGCAATCCTTTTGGACAGGGGGTAACTTCTAGAAAGGCAGAGAGATCTGGCTCTTTACCCATCTGGGAGGGACCCAGGAGCCCCCCTTGCTACTTCTAGAAGGCCACACAGGCACATCACCAGGGACACGCCAGGTGCAGCAAGGGCTCAGCTGCGCTCCCCACCCCGACAGGCACAGCCATGCTGGTGCTGGTGGGGGCCCAGTCCTCATCAGCCAGAGCCACAAATGGAGGGTTCCCAAACCCCACCAATCCCCAAGAGAACCAGGACAGAAGCTGGTGGAAAAGAGAAAACTGCCACAGCCTGGTCCCCGGTCCCCGATGTCACTAGGCTGAGGGCTCCAACCCCCTTGTGGGCAGCAGCAGGGGATCAAGGACAGGGGCAGGGCCGGCGCAGGGCGCTCACCTGGGGAGGCTGGCCCACGGTGGGGCGTTGGCAGAGCTGCGGCCCAGCTGGGCGATGACCCGATCCACTTCTGCATATGGGTGGGCTTCTAGGGCGAAGCCCTGGTGCTGGGGGCTCTGGAGATGCTGCCCCGGGGTGAGAGGGACACAGGAATTAGACAGGAGCAGGGTGGGACGAGCAGGGCTGGACGAGTGGGGTGGAGGTAGGGGTGGGGGAGGAAGGGTGCTGGCAGAGCAGACCCAGGGAAGCTGCTGGGCTGGGAGGGCTCACCTCCTGGAGCTCCTCGAAGGCCTCTTGGCAGCACTCACAGAAGCCCTTCCTCCTCCTGGGCAGGGTGCGGGCGGCTGACTGCGGGCTCTGCTCGCGGTCCTTGGGCTCTCTGGGGAAAGCGCGGGGTGGGGGGAAGCGATCACAGCTGGGGCCCTCAGGGGGGTGGACAAGAACAGTTCGGCAGGCATGGGCAGGCCTGGCCCCACGCGGGATTCTCATCCAGGGGTGGCAGGAGAAGCAATGAGGAAGGGGGGAGCGTTCCCAGCGGGCACCCCGTCCTGTCCCTGCCCCAACACGGCAAAGCACAGGTGAGGACAGGTGGTGGCAGGAATGCCTCCCGGGACAGACGTGGCTCGAGCTCACCCCCGAAGCCACATCCCTCCGTGCTACGTGATGACAGGGTCAAGGCCTCAGTGGCAGCAAGGGGCCTGTGCTGTTCCTGCCCTCCACTCCCCTGACTGCCCCCTGCCCCACCAGCTTGTCCCCTGCAGAGCTGACACGTTCACCCAGGACTTGCCGGTCTCCTTCTCCAACCGGACTCCTCTTCTTAATTTCAGGGCCATATTTTTAGCGGCTGCTTGGCTGTCTGAGCAAACTCAACAAAGTCCAAAATAGTCCCCGTCAAGGACTTTCTGAGCAGGATGGAGAATTCAGAAAGCAGAAAAAAGCTGATAATTCAACTACATGCAATCTAAAAAAAATGTATGCATGGCAGGAAATGCAAACAAAAGACAAATCACAGACAGGGGAGGGGGGTATTTACAGCTGATAACACGGACAGACGGCTCATTTCCCTACTACATGGAGGGCTCCTGACAAATCAGTAAGAAAAGCAACCAGAAGAGAAAGAAAAACCGACAACGACATAAAGAAGGTTCACATAGAAAGAGATTCAAATGTTCAAATCATACGAATGTACTTAACCTCATCCGTGATGAGAAAAAAATGACAATGCAGATCACACCAAGACACAGTTTTTTTTGTTTTTGTTTTTGTTTTTTTTTTTTTAAAGATTTTATTTATTTATTTGAGAGAGAGGCAGTGAGAGAGCATGAGCAAGGAGAAGGTCAGAGGGAGAAGCAGACTCCTCGGGGAGCCAGGAGCCCGATGTGGGACTCGATCCCGGGTCTCTGGGATCATGACCTGAGCTGAAGGCAGTCGTCCAACCAACTGAGCCACCCAGGCGTCCCCAAGACACAGTTTTTAACCCAGCAGGCTGGCGGAGGTCAGCATGGGGGCAGGCCTGGGGTGCGGGGGGCAGCTGGGTGCAGGCCGGGGTGCATGCGGGCACATGGGCATCACCCCCATGGGATACAATTTGGCCGCGTTTACCAACATTATAAATGCAGAACCCCTTTGACCCAGCACCTCCGCTTTTAGGAATTTGGTCCCCAAATATGCGCTGAGTGAGATTATTCATTGCAGCATTCTTTGTAACAGCAAAAGCCTGGAAATAATCTAAGCATCCAGCAAGGAGAGACTGATTACAGAAAGTACAGTGAGACCATCTGATGGAAAACCCTGAAGCCCTAAGAGGGAATGAGGAAGCTTTCTAGGGACTAATGGGAAATTAATCTAGGATACATTAAGTGGAAAAGGCTAGATCTAGCCCAGCCAACGTTATGCTACTCTTTACAGAAGATGTACTTTTGTCCACACAAATTATGTTTTTTGTTTGTTTTTTTAAAAGATTTTATGTATTTGAGAGAGAGACAGAATGAGAGAGCGAGTATGAGAGGACAGAGGTCGACGGGAGAAGAGCCTGATGTGGGACTCGATCCTGGGACTCCAGGATCATGACCTAAGCAGAAGGCAGTTGCTTAACCAACTGAGCCATCCAGGTGCCCCACACAAATTATCTCTGGACACAGACCCACAATCTAGAAACTGGAGAGTAGGTGTGGAATAGAGACCTTTCACTTTAGTTTTTTAAAAAGATTTTATTTATTCAAGACACACACAGAGAGAGAACATGAGCAGAAGAGGCAGAGGGAGAGGCAGGCTTAGGCTCCCCGCTGAGCAGGGAGCCCAATGCAGGGCTTGATCCCAGGCCCCTGGGATCATGACCTGAACCGAAGGCAGACGCTTAACCATCTGAGCCACCCAGGTGCTCCCAGACCTTTCATTTTATTTTATTTATATTTTTTAAGATTTACTTATTTATTTGACAGAGAGAGAGACCGAAAGAGGGAACATAGGAGGGAGAGTGGGAGAGGGAGAAGCAGGCTTCCCGCTGAGCAGGGAGACAGTGCGGGGCTCGATCCCAGGACCCCGGGAACATACCCTGAGCCGAAGGCAGACACTTAACCTCTGAGCTATCCAGGCACTCCAGACCTTTCACTTTAAACCTTCTGTGATTCTTGGGACACCTGCGTGGCTCGGTCAGTTGAGCATCTGCCTTTGGCTCAGGTCACCCGCATTGGGCTTCCTGCTCAGTGGGAAGCCTGCTTCTCCCTCTGCCTGGGGCTCCCCCTGCTTGTGCTCTCTGACAAATAAATAAAATCTAAAAAACAAAACCAAACCACCCTCTGTAACTCTTGGAACCAAATAATTTGGAACCAAAATATAATAATATATATATATTTTTTTAAAGATTTTATTTGACAGAGATCACAAGTAGGCAGAAAGGCAGGCAGAGAGAGAGAGAGAGAAGCAGGCTCCCCGCTGAGCAGAGAGCCCGATGCAGGACTCGATCCCAGGACGCCGGGATCATGACCCGAGCCGAAGGCTCAACCCACTGAGCCACCCAGGTGCCCCAAAATATAGTAATTTTTACATGAAAAAAATTAAACCTTTCCTCTCACAGATTTCCTCCCCCCTTCCCCACCCCGGGTCACTCTCTTGCTATATACTTCTCCCACCAGACACCAATGCTTTACCATCCTCCCTTTACAACCTCCGCTCCTCTGCAATCTGCAGCCATCCCAGGCCCAGCACTGCTTACGGGTATCCCTTGCGCCTTCTGGGAAAGGTACACAGGGCACCGGGCTGTCACCTCGGCTTGCTCATGGTCTCTGTCTGCTGGGGGGACCCACAGGCCCCCCTGGCCCTGGGAACTCGCATGCTGGGAGCCTGCCTGCCCTAGTTCCCTGGTCTGTGAGCTAACCCTGTGACACAGCGGTTAGAAGGGTGTCCAAGAAGGCATATGGTCCGTCTCCCAGGCCACATCCCTTCTGCACTCTGCTCAGGGAAGCTTCCAATTCTCACCCGTCTGCAGAGGAGGAACACCCACAGGCCTACAAGCCACTCTGGGCCACACAATGCAGCAGGTCCCCGGATTCCCTGCCCCCAAGTTATTCCTGACGTCAGGCCCGAGAGGCCTCCAACTTGGACGTGCACAGAGATCACTGTTGCCCAGCTGCGCACAAGAGCACAGTTCTGCAGGCTCCATCATGAGAGTGTGGTTCTGCACGTGGAGCCTGAGAACCTGCATTTTTAATGGCAGCCGAGGGCGCTCTGATGAAGGTGGAGTATAGATGCGAGTTTTAGAAACCAGCCTACTGCCCTTTGGACCCAAGTCAAATTCCTTCGTAGGGACGGAGAACACCAAGTAAAACGGATGAAGATGCCTAGTATCTCTCTTCTCTGGGCGAAGTTCCCAGAACAGACTTTGCCTCAGGAGCGAACACATGGCCATTCCCCAAATGGGACCGGCAGGCTCCCTAGGGGAAGGGCCTGGCCTGCAGCTCGCCCTTGGCCCTCAGACCAGTAACACCCACCTGGTGCGATGCGAGCTGCCCCGGGTCGCTGCAGCCTCAAAGGGACTTGCATCTTTGGGTCCCAGAAAAGAAACCTCAGGAAAGGACTTAAATTGATGGTGGAAGGGACGAAACTTCCTGAAACACAGAGAACTTGCATTTTGAATACCGTTGGGGGTAGGGAGAGGAGAAGGGAGGGCCTGGCCCAACCCCCCGCCTCCCCCCAAGAATCCCAGTCCTGACAAGGTGGCTTTTCCCCCACTCTGGCTACTCAACGAGCCCGTTTACCCTCCCTGCCTCGTCTGAGCAGAGGGGAACAAGTGGTGTTCGCCCATTTTATAGAAGAGGAAATGAAGCTTAAAATGTTCTGTGACTTGCCCAAGGGCTCACGACTGCTAAGTGGTCCAGACCAGGCAATGAGCCAAGTCTCCCGACTCCTGATCCAAATTCCCACTTTCCACCTTTGAGGACTCTAGCCTGGCAGACCTAAATGGGAGGAATATTTAAACCAGATCAGTGACTTTCCTATTCCAGGAAGAGGAACGTCTTTGCTCTGCGCTGCTCCTCAGTACCACCCGAGGGGAGGTATTCTGAATGGCAAAGAGCAGCACAGTTCTGGGGAGTCAGACCTACACTGAATGGTTCTGCCTCAAGCTGCTCACATTCAAGAGACTTCCAGAGCCAGGCACAGTGATCTGCGGGTCCGAACAAAGCCTGCCGCTGTAGTGGACAGGCACGCCGCGTCTGGCTCCAATAGCCTGTGCTCCAGGGGACAGTGTGGGCCATGGGTTTCTGGTGCGGGGCGGGCGGGGGGGCACAGTGAGAGTCCTGTGGTCTCGGGGTGAATTAATCAGGAGTCTTCTTGGGCCTTTAAAGAGAAGGAGGTACCCTTCACAGCCCTAGTTCCCCACTTTCTTCCTCTTCAAGGTTTTGTTTCTGCCCAGAAGGCTACAAAGTTGAGTCTGGTGAGGTCAGTGGGCTTCGGGAGAGTAAGCCAACAGAAGCACAGGACATCTTGTCTCCACTCTTGCCTACGCTGCTGGGGGCACCCCAACTGTGTATGGTACCCCCTGTAAGTGACGTGTGCCGGCCACGTGCAGTGTGACACTGGGGCACTGGCAGTGTGTACGAGCCATGACCACTTGTGTTTAACTGGTAGTGAAGGAGCTGGGGTAGAGGCCGTGCAGCCTCCATCCCACTGGAACTGGAGAAGAGAGCACCTCATCACCCTCCTGCGTTCCCTCCACTCATGGTTGGGCCACCAAAGCCAATTCTCTCCTGTGCCCAGGAGCCAAGAGGGAAACCCAGGTCCGCCTGGAGGAGGCAGGCACACCAGGCTCCCGGCATTGGGCCTTTTAGCTGCCCTGCCTGAAGCTAAAAGACCCAGAAAGCTCTGGTCCCAGGAGTCTCTGCTGGCTTCACACGGGCTTTTTCTTTAAATACGAACAAAAAAACCCAAAGCCAACTTTTAATTTTGAGGTCATCATAAATTGGCAGGTTTCTGAGCCAGTACTTACTGAAGAGTCAGTGATAACCAAGACGCCTAAGGGCCCATAGATGGCTCCCACATGCCCCGGCTGTCTAGAAGGAAGAGGCCCTACAGGGGGACAGACAGGGCAGAGTGAGGAGGACGCCAGGCAGGATGGGCAGGACACCCAGATTCTGGCCTTGGGCTGAGCTTCATTGGCAACATGGCTGTATTAAGTCCCTTAATTTCTCTGACCTCAGTTTCCCCACTAGGAAAAGGATGGGCTCTCCTCATGCCCGTCCTTCCCAGGCCCTCACGAGATACTATGTGTCAGAAGAGGGTTCTGTATCGCCAAACAGAAAGGCTTCCAGTACAAGATGGTCTGACAAGGGAACCGCCACACCAGCCCAAGCACCCTGGCTTCAGCCAACACGACGGTACCGGCACTGCCGGGGGCCAGCAGGGGTTCAGCAGTGAGCGTCAGTGTGCGCCCCGGGGGAGAGGAGGAGACATGAGCCTAGGCGGGACATGAGCGCTCCTAAAAGCAGAGCATTCAAAAGAGGTAATGCGCACACAGGTCACTAACCTCTGACTCATGACCAAGAGGAGGGCCAACTGTGCAAGGGCCACCTTCAGAGGCTCCTCCTGGTCTGTGGGAGACTTCTCCATGACAGGGGGAGGGAGCGGCTTCTGGGGAAGACGAAGGTGGAGGGCTGAGGGGCTCCAGGACCCTCACATCGGCTTGGGGCCCCTGAGCACCTGTCCTCCATGAGGGCCTGGTGAGGCTGAGGGGAGGGGGGCCCCCCACCACTCACCTGCTCTCATCTTCGATTTTGAGGAACGGTGCCTTCAGCTTGGCCACTGGAAAGGAAACGCACACACATGAGCCATCTGTCGGCTCCGGGGCAGGGCCCGCACGGGAAATGTGCTGAGAGGCAAGGCTCTGCCAAGGCCTAAGAGTCACGCAGAACCGGGGCCCACGCCACCCCTAGGTGTGCCCTTCCATCTAGCTGGGGTCAGCCAACACCCCCGTCTCTTCTGGCCTCTACCCGAGGTGAAAGAGAAGAGGTCCCCTAGCGGGGAGAGGCTGCAGGGTGCGGCCCTCCCCAAAGCAGGACAGGGGACCCTGCCGTGTGGGGGTGCTGGAGGCCGTCGGGGTTAGAAATCTGGCAGCCCCGGCTTGTTTCCGCTAAAAGCCTCGGGTCCTTCCCGACCTGCCCTCCTGCTGCCTCAGAATCCTGAGGGGCCTGAGAACACTCCCAGGTGGGACACTCCAGGGTTTTTGCGGGAAAAGCAGGGAGGAAGAGAGCCAAAGAGTGTTTAGGGATCAAAGCAGGAGGGCAGTTAAAAAAAAAAAAAAAAAAAAATCAAAGGTGAAATCTGGATCCTGGATCAACAGGGCAAGGGGCGGCTGGGAAGACAAATTTGTTCAGTTAATCAAGAGAGTCCTCTGTGAGCTAGGTATTCACAGAGTTTACAAAATCTCTTAGGTATTAAGAAGCCCTTCTTCTTCCCCCAGAGACCCCCATACCTTCCCCCTCCTTGGGAGGCCAGCGCCTCCCCCCTCAGACCCGCTCCGGGCTCCATCAGCGCCCAAGCAAAAAGCAGCCTCACTCCTCACAAGGCAGCAGCTCTCATTAATTACTTTTTGGGGGCGATTTCTTGTCTTTCTAATTAACTGAGACAGTGATTAAAATCAATTCCCCCACAGATTTCCTTGAATTTTGAACATGAGAGGTGCCAAGTGACTTTTCTTAGCTCCTACTTGTGCACGAATAAATGCCACTTAAAGAGCAGCTCCGGGAGAAACATCCAGGGGGGGAAACTCTCCTGCGGTCCAAGAGGGGCCGGGAGCTGGGCTGTCAATCTGCCTGCTTGTCAGTTTCAGGGAGTCTGGCATTTGGGAGAGTGGTAGGCAGCTGTCACACTGCCCACCCCAAACTGCTCCTGAATCAGAGGGAAGAGGAAGGCGAACTTCAGGCAGGGCTAGGATCCGGCCGCGGCCACACGGGGTCCTGGCGCTAAGGAGAAGCTCGGGCCACGCGGCTCTGGGCTTGCTCCCGGATACCCTTCTCCCGCCCTCTGGCCTCCAAAGTGCAGGCCCTGCAAACACGACAGGACAACACAACCTGGACTCGCTCACTTCCTGCCGCAGAAAAGCGAGCAGATGCTGCCACAGAGGGAGCCGTGGGGAAGCGTTTAGGAGGGAGGGACTGCAGTTAGATGAGGAAAGCTACCACACTGACCTTTCCGCGTTCTTGACTCTGCTGGACACGCTCCCTAAATGGAAAGGAAAATAGGTTAAGGATGCGAGGGAGCTGGAGGGTCGAGGAAGCGGGCCTGGTGAGGTGAGTCGCTGTGAGTCTGTCTGCCCCACTTTGCTTCCTGCTGTCAGCTGGGCCCTAAGCGAGGGCAGAGCTGACACAATGGCTCCCTCTGGCTCCCTGGGGGGCACGATGGGGGGTGAGCCCTGTGTGTGCATCTCAGTGGCAGCTGATTTTGTGGAGGGAACGCAGGACACCAGGAAGGGCAAGAGATGCAGAGCCCGACCTGGCCACGAGGTACAGACAAATGCAAAGGGAGGAGGCAATAGACCTGACGCAGGGCAGGTGCCCAGATGTGGCAGCTCGCATCTCCCAGGCCCTGCTGCCGTTCCAGGTCAGCTCAGACGCCTCTTGCTCTCCTGTGCACTGTGCTGTGTATTTGGTCCCTGTGGGTCAAAACCAACGTTCGGGTCTGGGACACCTGAGTGGCTCAGTTGGTTAAGCGTCTGCCTCCAGCTCAGGTCATGAGGTCATGATCCTGGGGTCCTGGGATCGAGCCCCTCATCAGGCCCCCTGCTCAGCAGGGAGCCTGCTTTTCCTTTTCCCTCTGCTGCTCCCCCTGCTTGTGCGCTCTCTCTCAAATAAATAAATAAGATCTTTAAAAGAAAAACAAAACAAACCAATGTTTAGGTCAAGGTCAAACAAAACTACTATACTATTACAAATTAAATAAAAAAAATAAGAAATCAGGGAGGGGGTTGGCAGAGATCTAGTGGGTCCAGGACTGTCTGTACCTCTGGGCCCACGGAGGTTCTGGATTCTTCTCCAGGCAACAACTCCAGGGCAACCACGACCCAAAGCTTTCCCTATCTCCTTGCATATCAGCCAACTGCACCCAGAACTTACTTTGGAAGACCCTAAGTATCTACAAAATAGATTATCAGGGGCGCCTAGTGGCTCAGTGGGTTAAAGCCTCTGCCTTCCACTCGGGTCATGATCCCAGGGTCCTGGGATCGAGCCCCATGTCGGGCTCTCTGCTCAGCGGGGAGCCTGCTTTCCCCTCTCTCTCTGCCTGTCTCTCTGCCTACTTGTGATCTCTGTCAAATAAATAAAATCTTAAAAAAACCAGATTAAGTGAATAAGGCAAAGTAAAAATACCATGCATTTGCAAAAAAGGGAGGAACTTTTGACTTATCTGTTCACATAAGCATGGATCCTAGGAGGATACCTGGGAAACTATTCACCCTGCTTATCTCGGGGAGGGAGCCTAGCAATGGGGGAAGAGAAGTCGCAACGGAGAAAGACTTTCATCGTACAACCTCCTGAATGGTGAACAATGCAGATCTATTTCACAGAAGCAGCAGAATCCCGAAGACTCCCAGACCAGAGGGTGTGGAGCAAGGGGCGCTGGGGTGGAGGGCTCCCTCTGCCATGGAGGGGTTCGCTACCACTGCTGGTCCTGCTCCTGGGTACCAGGCCCTGGGTGGTACCTGGAAGGCTTAATCCTTCCTCAGATTCAGGCTGGATGAAGACACCGTGGCTTTAAAAATCAGCCTGGGCTCTCTTGATGTAGGGTACACACAGTTCTAACTCTAGCAGAGGAAGGAAAAGCCAAATAGGAATTTGGAAGGTGACAGCTCTTCTAAACCGCAACATCCCCCGCCCCCACCCATGCAATCTGCAGGCTCATTCCTGGGCCAAGAGCTGGCCCCAGAACGGCAGCCTAGCCAGCAGGCCCTGAGCATTTGTTTTATCTAGGCCATGACTAGCCACGGGCAGTCCACAGCCCAGGCCACGGTGCATGCCTCAGTGGACCATGGGAGATCTGCAGGTAGCACGGGGAGGAGAGGACAGGGCAACGAGAGGCTGTGGACACCAGGGCCGTGCTGATGTTGGAGAGGCTGCACTCCTCCTCCTTTTTCTAAAATGGCCAAGAAGACATGGCTCACGTGGGCCAGGGATTTACCAAAGCTGTCACCGACTTCACCGCTGCAGACCATCCATTTCCCTTCAGTTTGGCAGGACAACCTACCTCTGGCTTCTTCTTCGGCCCTTGTTTCTTCAAACACAGAGCATCAAGAGACAGCTGCTGCACATGCATCAGCATTTCTGTGGAGGAAACAGAGGGCTGTAGCCAAAGGCTCCCACTCCTCTCTCCCCAGCACAGACTCTTCTTGGGGCTGGGGGCTCAGCTTCTCACCGGCCTGGCCCCCTGGATCACACCAGCCTTGCCTGCCACCTTCTGGCTATGTGTCACCTCTGCACCTGCTGATAATAAAAGAAAGGGCTCGGTCCTCTCTTCTTAGGAAAGTACCCAAGCTGGGTTCAGGCTATTTTGTCGCACTGGGTACCACTCCTGAAGAGGAGTGGCCTTACGGCTCACAAGGACTTTACAGTACCACTGAAGAGCTGTTCCTGAGGTGGGGGGACACCAGCCACATGCGTTACTCAGACACAGCCTTAGATGGAAGACCCAGCAGGAGCTTCCCTAACACACAGGAAGGCAGGAAATTAGACCATGTCAGAAATGGCTGATTTTCCAGTGACAACAGAGCCCCCCACATCCCAGACTGGTACCTTCCAGAGCACAATTCTCGAACGCCCTGGCAGGCCTCCAGCTAGATCTGGATCAGCCCCCCACAGTGTTATTAGAAAACCCTAGACTCAGAGCAGAATTGGGTACGTGGGCCAGTCACTGCTGGCTGATTCAGGACAGCTGTTCTAACGTAAATTTATGACAACCTGCAAATCAGCGGTTCCAGTGTGAGGCAACCCTACATAAAAGAAAGAACATGAAAAAAATGTTTTTTTAAAGATTTTATTTTTGGGGCACCTGGCTGGCTTGGTCAGTGGACCATGTGACTCCTGATCTTGGGGTTGTGAGTTCAAGGCCCATGTTGGGTACAGAGATTACTTTAAATAAAATCTTATTTTTTATTTTATTTTTTAAAAGATTTTATTTACTTATTTGAGAGCAAGAGAGAGCACAAGCAGAGAGAGGCAGAGGGAGATGGAGAAGTAGGCTCCCCACTGAGCAGGGAGCCCCATGCAGGGCTCGATCCCAAGTCCCTGGGATGGTGATCTGAGCTGAAAGAAGATGCTTAACCAATGGAGCCACCCAGGCGCCCCTAGAATAAATTTTTTTCCCCCTAAAATAAAATCTTAAAAAATAAAAATAAAAAAGATTTGGGGCACCTGGTTGGCTTAGTCAGTTAGGCATCTGCCTTCGGCTCCGGTCATGATTTCTGGGTCATGGGATCGAGCCCTGCATCAGGCTCCACACAGTGGGGAGTCTGTCTGTTCCCCTTCTTCTGCCTCTCTCCCCACTTGTGTTCTTTCTCTCAAATAAATAAAACCTTTTATAAAATAAAATAGATTTTATTTTTAGGGACGCCTGGGTGGCTCAGTCGGTTAATGTCTGCCTTCGGCTCAGGTCATGATCCTGGGGTCCTAGGACTGAGTCCCATGTCTGCCAGGAGCCGATTTCTCCCTCTGCCTGCTGCTCTCCCTGCTTGTGCTCTCTTTCTCTTTCTCTGGCAAATAAATAAATAAAATCTGGGGGAAAAAATTCTATTTTTAAGTAATCTCTGCACCCAGTGTGGGGCTCAAACTCATAACCCTGAGACCAAGCGTTGCATGCTCCACCAACTGAGCCAGCTAGGTGCCCTGAAAGAACATGAAATTTAGTTGGGTCAGACTAGGTTGGAATGTGGGCCACACTCCTCACTTGTGATGACATTATGGATAATTTACCTAATAATACTAAGGCTCAATTTCCTTATCTGTACAATGGGTGAAAGACTGCAATGGGGATTAACTAAGCTAATACCTAGCACAGAGTAATACGTGGTCAGTGGTTATGGAGAATAGGAGGATTTCCGTATTTTTTGTTGTTGTTGTTTTTAAGGATGTCATTTATTTATTTGACAGAGTGCGCGAGAGCACCAGGAGGGGGAGCAGGCAGATGGAGGGGGGAAGCAGGCTCTCCACTGAGCTGGGAGCCTGAAGCGGGGCTCCATCTCAGGACCCTGGAATCAAGACCAGAGCTGAAGGCAGACACTTAGCTTATGTAGCCCCCCAGGTGCACCAGATTTCTGGATCTGTGGAGTAGGATCATGACACCAGCTGGAGGGGAGCGCAGCACAGCTAAACAAGGATGGGCCTTCCAGCACCCACGCCCTGCTCTCACTCCGCTGGTCCCCGCCCCCCACCTCTGTGCGTCAACACAGTGAGTGAGTCCATCTGGCTTTCCGCTAGCTTCCACTGGCGGACAGCCCTCTAAGAGCAGATGCCGTCAGCCAGTCACCAAATCCCCTCCGCGGAAGCCCTGCGCAGAAACAGTACCGTCCACGTGCAGGATCCGCACTCCCCAGGAGCGGGCATTGGTCAGGAGACTGCTGCCGCTCCCGCCGCCTCCTCCGCTGCCGCTCTCCTGGAAAGACGACGCGGTCAGGCAGGGGCAAGGGACTCCCCAAGGCCTAACTGGCTCCGGGTGGCCCCATGAAGAGAGGGTGTGGGAGAGTCTCCCCCAGGCCCCCCGAAGACCCTGTTCCCCACACGGGCCGGTCCCCGCCACTGGTGATCAGGAAGCAATGGAGGGTTCTCAGAGAGCTGTCTGTCCGTCTGCCAGGAGGGCCTCTGTGAGCCAAGCTCTTGGCGCCCAGCAGGGACCCCACAAACAGCAGCGCCAGCCACCACCATCAAGCAGGAAGCTGCTTCTGCCTCAGGCTGTCTACGCCCCCTCCCCCCCGCCACCCAAGCACAGCCCATCTCCTCCCTTGGCCACAGTCATGCACCCTCCTCAATACCACTTCTCCCACCTTCCTCACAAGGGCACCCTGACTTCTCCTCCCACGACTTCAGTTCAATGGCTCTGGATCTCGCAAAAGGGATAAACAGCTACTTATACGAGATGTGCAGCCTGGCTTATGTGCAGCACAGACATGTCCCCCAGCATCCCTCCGGGGTGCTCTCACTAGCTCTGGAGACGGAAGGATGGGGGAGTCAAGACCCAGGCTCTACCACCACCCTGGGTGACTCTGGACAAATGGCTTTACTTCTCTGAGCTCTACCTGCTCATCTGTAAGAAGGAAATAAGGATGCTCCATCTCACAGCTGTGGCAGTATTCTGGAAAACCCTCGGGAGAAAGGCTACGTCCTCCCCCGTGCACCTTCAGCCCACCTCCCTCGGCTCACCTGGTTTCTGATGGCCTTCTGCAGCAGCTCCTTCCCTCTGCTCAGAGGCACCTGACAGGAAGAGAAGAGCCTTGAGCCGGGCTCTGCAGTCCACCTGTGCACAGATGTGCCCCACAGGTGCCAGGGGCAGGGGAGGGGGGTCCTGGGGACCCGGCTCTCGGAAAGCTGGGAGCAGTGACAGCTGAGGAGCAGCAGAACGAGAGCCTAAAGAACTTTCTGGAGTAAAGGCAAAGCCACCCACAATTCCGGGTCACCCACAGGTAGCCACAGCTTGGACCTTGGTGGAGAAGGATGTCCTAAATGGACCCAAGGTCAAAGCGTCCCCCATGTTCTAAGACCACTCTTTGAGTTTCCACACCCCCAGCAGAGCAACCTGGGTCAATTTCAACAAGTCCTCCCTGGTTTACAGAGGACCTTACTATTGTTTCTGAACCTCTGACACGGAAGTCCCATGAAAAGTGAAATGTATCACAGAAGGGACCATGTGGGGATAACAAGTTGGTGAGCTTTTTGGATGCAGAGCTAGATTCAGTCCCTGAATTCAAATGAGAGATTAAATTAAACCAGACGAAACTAAAGCTGGAGACCGCCCACAGGGGCTCACCGAGGTGTACTTCCTTTGTTCAGAGAACACACCTTTCCTACCCAATGAGGTTCTCACCGAGTCTGCAGGCTTCTGTGAAGGCCTGGTGTGGCCGCCCTTTGGATGGGCCATGGACGGTGTCTGTCCTCTGACCTCGCTGGGGCTGGGGCAGCCTCTGGGGCTTGTCCCACTGCTCTCTGTCTTCGCCTCCCTGCGGCTGGACACGATGTAACTTACTTCTTTGCTCAGAAAACCCTCAATTACCTGAAACCAGATCACAGAGGTGGCTGAAAACCAAAAGGCAGATGTAGAATCATCGATTTTGAGAGGCTGGGGAAGAAAATCTTGGCTGCCAGAAGTTTCAGAATCAATGTCTTTAAATAGACCAAATGCAGTTCTGTACCGAGCCCCCAAGAAGACGTCATCCTGAAACATAATAGGCCTATATATATATGTATATAGAAAATACAGGTTTTTGTCTCCAGAACTGCTGCTTCTGACCCAGCAGCAAAAGGCCACGGGCTTTGTTATTTGACCAGTTTGAGTCTGCACAGAGCAAGAGCACGCTGACGGGGCTCGACAAGATTAAGAGTAGCTTAGTTGGGGGCGCCTAGGTGGCTCAGTCATGTAAGCTCAAGTCATGATCCCAGGGTCCTGGGATGGAGTCCTGCATTGGGCTTCCTGCTCAGCAGGGAGCCTGCTTCTCCCTCTCCCTCTGCCACTGCCCCTGCTTGTGCCTTCTCCCTCTCAAATAAATAAATAAAATCTTAAAGGAAAAAAAAAAAGAGGGTCCCTGGGTGGCTCAGTCGGTTAAGTGTCTGCCTTCGGCTCAGGTCATGATCCCAGGGTCCTGGGATCAAGTCCCACATTAGGCTCTCTGCTCAGTGGGGAGCCTAGTTCTCCCTCTACCCCTCCTCCCAGCTCCTAATCTCTCTCACACAAATAAAATCTTTAAAAAACAAAAATTAAGGGGCACCTGGGTGGCTCAGTGGGTTAAGCCTAAACCTTCGGCTCAGGTCATGATCTCAGGGTCCTGGGATTGAGCCCAGCACCAGGCTCTCTGCTCAGCAGGGACCCTGCTTACCGCCCCCCTGCCTGCCTCTCTGCCTACTTGTGATCTGTCAAATAAATAAAATCCTTAAAAAAAAAAAAATGAAAAAGAATAGCTTAGTAGGTCACAGCTTTCCTGTGAAGACGCACTGTGGCATTCTGACACTGCACCTGTGATCTTGGCCACACCACCAAAAGGAGCAAAAATATGAAACCAGAAAGGGTCTTAGAGAGAGTGAGTGAGCGAGAGAGCACTTGCAGGCAAGCAGGTGGTGAGAGGGCGGGGGCAGCAGGAGAGGGAGAAGGAGAGAGAATCTTAAGCAGGTTCCACGCGTGCCCAGCACAGAGCATAACACAAGGCTCGATGTCACAACCCCGAGATCGTGACCCGAGCTGAAATCGAGAGCTGGATGCTCAGGGTGCCTGGGTGGTTCAGTCATTTCAGTGTCCAACTCTTTTTTTTTTTTTTTTAAAGATTTATTTATTTATTTGACAGAGCAAGATCACAAGTAGGCAGAGAGGCAGGCAGAGAGAGAGGAGGAAGCAGGCTCACTGCCAAGCAGAGAGCCCGATGCGGGACTCGATCCCAGGACCCTGAGATCATGACCTGAGCCGAAGGCAGAGGATTAACACACTGAGCCACCCAGGTGCCCTCAGTGTCCAACTCTTGATTTCAGCTCAGGTCATGATCTCGAGCCCCATGTCGGGTTCCCTGCTCACCTGGGAGTCTGCTTCTCTCCCTTGCCTTCAGCTCCTTCCCTGGCTCACTCGCATGCATGTGTCACTCTCTCTAAAATAAATGAATCTTTAAAAAAAAAAAAAAAAAAAAAAAAAGAGTTGGACGCTCAACCAACTGAGCCACTTAGGCGCCTCAATAACTTGTTTTATGCCCCAGTTCTGGCGTGGTTTTTTACACACCAAAGGCTAAATGATAGAACAGACTAAAAGTTCAAAGGTAATTTGGGGCCAGGTGGGGGTATATAATCATCATTTGGTACATTCCCCACTGCTGAGTTTCCATATCCCTGAGCTTCTGTTCCTTTGACAATTCTCTGCATTCCAAGCTTATTCAAGTCATTTCCCCAGCTGCCTGCCTCTTTGGGGCCAAGTGCCATCATCCCATTTTCTTTCTTTTTTTTTTAAAGATTTTATTTATTTACTCCACAGACAGAGATTACAAGTAGGCAAGAGAGGCAGGCAGGGAGAGAGAGGAGGAAGCAGGCTCTCCGTGGAGCAGAGAGCCCGATGTGGGGCTCGATCCCAGGACCCTGGGATCATGACCTGAGCTGAAAGCAGAGGCCTTAACCCACTGAGCCACCCAGGCGCCCCCATCATCCTATTTTCTAAACACAAGAGTTACTCATGCCAGCTGCTTACTAAGACACACACATACCTTAAAAATATTTTAAAGGACACATGGTAAATGCTTTTTACCCAAAGTTTTTTTTTTTTTTTTTTAACCAGTGTTATTTAAAAGAGCTAAAATTTAGAAATAATCTCAATGTCCACAGGGGAACAATTAAGTAAACTAATAACCCGCTCAAAAAATATTATATGCTCATTACAAATAATGTATATGAGAGACAATAATGATAAGAAAGTGCTAATGCATTAAGGTTGTGGGCAAAAAGTTGGTAATCAAAAATGTATTCATGATCATAGCTACACAGAAAATGAGCATAAAAAAAAAATAAAAGAATGGGGCACCTGGGTGGTTCTGTTGGTTCAGTATCTGACTCTTGATTTCAGCTCAGGTCATGATCTCAGGCTTGGGAGACAGAGACTCATGTGGGGCTCTGCACTGGGCACGGAGTCTGCTTAAGATTCTCTTTCTCCCTGGCCCTCTCTCCCTCCCCACTCTAAAAAAATAATAATAAAAATAAAATTTAAAAAAAGGGAAAAAGAGGGACGCCTGGGTGGCTCAGTTGGTTAAGCAGCTGCCTTCGGCTCAGGTCATGATCCCAGCGTCCTGGGATCGAGTCCCACATCGGGCTCCTTGCTCAGCAGGGAGCCTGCTTCTCCCTCTGCCTCTGCCTGCTACTCTGTCTGCCTGTGTTCGCTCGCTCGCTCTCCCTCTCTCTGACAAATAAATAAATTTTAAAAAAAAATTAAAAAAAAAAAGGGAAAAAGAGGGGCGCCTAGGTGGCTCAGTGGGTTAAAGACCTCTGCCTTTGGCTCAGGTCATGATCCCAGGGTCCTGGGATCGGGCCCTGCGTTGGGCTCTCTGCTCAGCAGGGAGCTTGCTCCCCGCCTTCCCCCGCCTGCCTCTCTGCCTACTTGTGATTTCTGTCAAATAAATAAATAAAATCTTAAAAAAAATAAAAATAAAAATAAAAAAGGGAAAAAGAATAGAGACAGAAGTAGATGAATGCATGGGGCACCTGGGTGGCTCAGTGGGTCGAGCCTCTGCCTTCGGCTCGGGTCATGATCTCAGGGTCCTGGGATCGAGCCCCACGTCAGGATCTCTGCTCAGCAGGGAGCCTGCTTCCCCCTCTCTCTCTGCCTGCCTCTCTGCCTACTTGTGATCTCTGTCAAATAAATAAATAAAATCTTAGAAAAAAAAAAAGTAGATGAATGCTTATCCAGATTAGGGGTACTGAGGAGAAATGGGCAGTGACTGACAATGGTTATGGGCTTTTTTCTTTTGGGGGTGATGAAAAATGTTCTAAGTATGACTGTGTATTCACACAGCTTGCATATATATCTTTGTGAATACACTAAAAACCATTTAAAAAATAACAAAACCATTTTATTTATTTGAGTGGGGGCCTGATGCGGGACTTGATCCCAGGACCCTAAGATCATGACCTGAACTGAAGGCAGCCGCTTAACCAACTGAGCCACCAGGCTACTTCTAACTTCATATTTTTTTTTAAAGCATTTTTTTTAAAAAGATTTTTCTGTATTCAACAGACAGAGATCACAAGTAGGCAGAGAGAGAGGGGGAAACAGGCTCCTCGCTGTGCAGAGAGCCCGATGCAGGGCTCGATCCCAGGACGCTGAGATCATGACCTGAGCCGAAGGCAGAGGCTTAACCCACTGAGCTACCCAGGCGCCCCTCTATCTTCATTTTTAAAAAGGGTGGCTTTGGAAACTGTAGTCATACCACTGAAAGTACCTGGAAGTCACAGACAGAACTCCTCTCCAGCTCCTGCCCTACCACCCACAAAGGCACATGACATCACAGGTTGGGAGCAGCTCACATACCCCACCCAGCTGCTGGATGGCCCCTGTCAAAAACTGGAGACTTTTGCCAGCAGGCAGATCCAGATAAAAGGACTTTCCAGAGAAGGGCTGCCTCCCAGCATTTGGTGAGTTCTTCTGGCATTTTTCCAGACAACTGGAAACTCCCAGCTGAGTCCCTAGAAAAGAACGACAAAAGGAACAAAGTGAGAAGCACGGGCTAAGGGAGTCCCGCGGGCAAAGCAATGCTCACCAACAGCCTTTTCGTGGTGTGCCCTGGGTAGGCCCCGGGCATGGAAAGATGAACCTGAGACTAGCGCTCCCGCCCTGGTGAAGCTCGGATGCAGAGACACTAGGACCCTCACACATGGATGGCAGGAATCATAACATGGTGCAGCCACTTGAGAAAAGTTAAGCAGTTTCTCAAAATGCTAACCATTAACACATGACCCAGCAATTCCACTCCTAGGCCTGTATTAGGGAGAAATGAAGGTGTATGTCCAGAAAAAAACCTACACAGGGGGCGCCTGGGTGGCTCAGTGGGTTAAGCCGCTGCCTTCGGCTCAGGTCATGATCTCAGGGGTCCTAAGTCCCATGTCGGGCTCTCTGCTTGGCAGGAAGCCTGCTTCCCTCTCTCTCTCTCTCTGCCTACTTGTGATCTCTCTCTCTGTTAAATAAGTAAATAATTAAAATCTTAAAAAAAAAACAACAAACAAACAAAACCTACACAGGGCGCCTGGGTGGCTCAGTTGGTTAAGTGACTAGCTTCAGCTCAGGTCATGATCCTGGAGTCCTGGAGCCCCACATCAGGCTCCCAGCTCCATGAGGAGTCTGCTTCTCCCTCTGACCTTCTCCCCTCTCTCAAATAAATAAATAAAATCTTAAAAAAAAACAACAACTATACAAGAAGGTTCATTGTAGCCTGGTTCATTTAGCCAATAGGGAATAATTCGCATGTAAATAAAATGGTAAGTGGATTGTGGTGTATCCACTCAATGTAATTTTATTGGGCAATAAAAAAGACTGAACTACTGATACATGCGACAACTGGGTTGAACCTCAAACACATGCTGAATTAGAAAAGCCAGATACAAAGGACCACATATTATATGACTGCATTTATATGAAATGTCCAGAAAAGGAAAATATAGAGAGAAATTAGATCAGCGGTCACTTAAAGACTGACAGTGGGTGGAATAAGGAGTGACTAAAAATGGGCATGAGGTTCTTTTTGGGTTGATGAAAATATTCTAAAATTAGACTGGGTGTTAGCTCCATAACTTTGTAAATTAACTAAAAATCACCAAAAGCATACATTACAACAAATGAACTTTATAGTGTGTAAATTATATCTTAATGAAGCTAAAAAAAGGAACTCCCCAAACCCTCAGCAAATATAATCTTGAGAATTGTGCATTTCACTGTATATAAATTTACATTAAAAGGAAAAAACTATAAACAAATATGGAATTCTGGTCAATGAAATGCATTGAGGGGAAGGTACTACTGTCTACAAATTACTTGAAATGTATCAAAAATACAATAGATAAAAATACAATAGATAAAAATCAATGATGATAAAATAAGTATAGTAAAACACCAACGATAAAACTAAATAGTGTGTTTAGGTGCTTGTGTGGAATTCTTTTGAGTTGTTGCAGGGCTGAAAACTTTCACAATAAAATGTTAAGAGATAAAAACGGATTTGAGAGAATGTGACAAACACTGAAGACAGGCAAAGAAGTTCTAACATACAGATAAGAGGAGTTCCTAAACACAATGAAATAAAACAAAAAAATCCTCAGAATACTAAAAATTACAATTGAAGAAATCTTCCCTGAAATAAAAAAAATGTATTTGAAACTAACAAATTCAAACAGTTTGTCACATACTTGAAAAAATGGACCCGGAACAGCCAATACCAAGATATAGTTAGTGACATTGCTGGATTTTATTTATTTATTTATTTTTAAAGATTTTATTTATTATTTATTTGACAGAGTGAGAGAGTGAGCATAAGTAGGGGGAGAGGCAGAGGGAGAGGGAGAAGCAGATTCCCTGCTGAGCAGGGAGCCTGATGTGGGACTCAATTCTAGGACCCTCGGATCGTGACCAAGCTGAAGGCAGAGGCTTTAACCCACTGAGCCACCCAGGCGCCCCTGATTCCACGAATTCTTGCATCACTGCTACCAATTACTCTGTCAGACTCCCAGCTGGACCTGCTCAGTTAAACCCTGCCTGCCCTGGTGAGATGGTGTTTTTGTTTTTCTGAGTTCCATATCACTTACTGTCTGTCCTCGTGGTATTTTCAGCTTCATATTCTTGTTTACTTCTTCAGGGTGAACCTCTGGGCTCCCCATTAGACTGGGAACTATTTAGGGAAGAGATTTTGACTTACATATCAGTATTGTTCCCATAAAACCAGAGCCTGCTCTCCCATCCTCAGCGGGCATCGGACCTCCGGCACTTATCTTCTGGTCCCCTAAACCTGCCTCTTCCTGAAAGTCCCAGGTATAGAGGCGGAAAATACTGGAGAGTCAGCTTGGCATTTCACAGAAAAGACTCCTGTTGTGAGTCCCTGCCTCTGCTTCTTCCTAGCTGTGTAACCCTGGGCAGGCAGGTCACAATCTCTCTTAGTGTCTCCCAATCTTTTGAAACAGTGATAACAATTACTACCCATCCCCCTTGGACAGTCCATACGGAGTAAATCAAATACTGCAAATTGTGTCAGGAAATGGTATTGGGGTGGGTGGTGGATATTCAAATACTTAACCCGCACCAACCACTCTGAATGGAGACTGGCGGGAAGTATCGGATTTAGCCAAACGAGGAATACTCACCAAATGTCAGCCCTGGGCATTATTCTATCTGTGGCCATTCTAGATCCCTCCCAATGCTAACTTCTCCAGAAAGCTTGCTTTTCTTTTTTTCTTTTTTAACTGAAGTATAAATAACATACAACATTGTTATTAGTTTCAGGTGTACACTTTAATTCCATACTTGTATAGAAAGCTCTCTCAGAATCAGTCCTTTCGACTTCCAAACAAGATGTTAAACACATAAGGCCCA
>PISX010011356.1:38796-65797 GCA_004024625.1 Mellivora capensis | reverse complement strand
CCCTGCGGGACCTGGGGCCACGCTGACCCCGTGTGGGCTTCACCCCGGTTTAGCCTCTGGAGCGATGTCCCTCCGTGGAGCAGACTTTTAAAAGTCCCGATTTAGTGCTCCGTGGCTCCGCCGCTTGCCGGGAGCCGGCCCCTCCCCCGCGGTCTATCCTCCCGTCGCTTTCGATTCACTTCTCCGCCGGTCCTACCTTTCAGAAAGTGGTCGATTTCTTGTTTCCAGAATTGCTGTTCTTCCTCTCTTCGATCTCCCGTTGGATTTGTAGGTGTTCGCAATGTTTTGATAAGCTATCTAGCTGATCTCCTGCTACCTGATGTCGTCTCAGCTGCTACTTCTCCGCCACCTTGCCTTTTCAGAATTTCTTAAGAAAAGGAACCTGATCTGTGTACTTTAAATGTCTGAATGTTATTGTATGTAAGTGATACCTCAATAAAACTGCTAAAAGAAACAAACCAACCAAGGCACAAAGAAGTGACTTACTCCTAGTCACAGAAAGTCAGAAATAACTGCAGAAAACAAATTCAGAGAATTTGACTCCCAAAACTCTCTTACAGGATAATGTTAACCTGAAGATACCAGCTAAATCTTTCCAATGACAACATTTTGGAAGGATGAACAAGTGGTGACCAACTCAGCAAACAAGAGAAGGCTAAAATCTGGGCTTATGGGGTGGTAAGCCAAAAATCCAAGAATCAAGTCAATCTGAGCCACAGAGAATGGCAAAGCATTAGGAATGGGAAGCACCAGGTGCTTCTGTGAAAGTTAAGTACAAGCAGGGGTGAAAACAAGAAGATAAGGTGAAAGCTTCCATAAAGAACACTTAGGACTCTAGACCCTCTCCTTTATACCCCAGGGGTGGCAATGACTCCTTCTCTAACCCCAGAAGAGCAAAAGTTTAAGTCATATAATGGCTGACTCACAGAGGACTGGATCTAGTAACACCAGACCTGGCTCAGGGTGGGGACAAAGTGTCACCTGGAAAAGGGATTATGGGAAAGTGTACATATGGCTTGGTGAAACTACCAACACCTTTTCCCACTCAGCAACCAGAATATAAGCAGAGGGGCTTATACCTCTTGGGCAGAAGACTAGATGATTCATCTCTGGAGAAACTGAGTAGCCTGAGGAAAAAAGAGTTTCAGTTACTGACATGTGACTGTAATCTATAGGTATTGAAAATAACGCCCAGTGGTCCAAAAGCCCTGGCTCTATTTGCTATGTTCTCAACCCATTTCTGAAAATTCAAATTTAAACATGATTTTCTGTATTTTCTAAAATCTCATTAAGCATTATGTTTATAATTATAATGAAATAAACAATAAACATTATTGAAATAAAGAATGAACAGGGGCACCTGGATGGCTCAGGATGCAAACCTTGATCTTGGGATTGCGAGTTTGAGTCGAATGCTGGGTGTAGAGGTTATTAAAGAAAATAGATAAACTTTAAAAATTAAAAAAAAAAAAAAGAATGAGTAAGAGTCTTTAGGAATTCTGAATTCTCACAATAATAAGGATCATAAATATGGCTTCAAGATTGGCAGCAATTATCTTTTCCTCCCCAACTTTTTATTTTAAGAGTTTTTAAACCCACAGAAAAAGTTAAAAGAAACATAACGCCAACTGACATTCACAATCATCAATATTTGCTTTATCACTTTATAATATGGACACCACACACTTTTTTTTGCCTGAACACATTTCAAAATTAAGTTGCAGCTATTATGATACTTCATCTCTAAATGCGTCAGTGTGTACTTCTTAAGAATAAGGACATTCTTCTACATGACCTCATGATTACCACACCCAAGAGCTTTAAAAGTGACAAAGTACAATAATACACAGTTCTATTTGAATGTCTCCAATTGTTCCACACATGTCTTTTCAGATGGTGCAAGATTCTGGATTTTTAGTAAACTTCTAGAACTGCACAACCCATCACCACAAGCAATGTTAGAAGCAGTCATCCTCGACGTCTCTCAGCCCTAGGCAACCATTAATTTATGCTGTCTCTATAGATTTATATATTCTGAACATTTTATAAAAATAGAATCTGATGTGATATTTTACAACTGGCTTTTTTTCACTTAGCATAATGTTTCCAAGATGCATCCATGCATGTACCATGTGTCCTTTGTATTTCTGAAAAATACTCCATTGTAAGGCTATACCATATTTTACTTATTCATTCAATAGTTGATGAGCCCAATCAACTTTTTAAGGTGTCTTTAAATATAAATGAACATCCAAGGATCTAAACATTTAAGAAAAATATTTCATGTGAAAGACAAAGACCAAATCAAACATTTCAAATAAGGAACTCAGAGGAAAATGAAGCGATTTAGGAAGAAGAAAACCTCAGAAATCTTTAATACTCAAAGATAACAGAAGATACTGTATCTCTTATACAAAAACAAAGTTATTTTAAAAGCGAATATTCAGAGGAGACCAGGAATCTTTAGTAACTTACAATTATGATAGGAATAATTAAAAATTCAGTAGAAATGTTAGAAGACAAACTTGGGGAAATTTCCCAGAAGGTAAAACAAAAAGCACAAAGAAAGAAAATGTTTTTCCTAGGAAATCAGAGAATCAATTCAAGGGGGTCCAACATCTAAATAATATGAGTTCTAAAAACAAGGGAGGGAAATTTTCAAAGAGATATTATGAGAATAATTCTCTTAACTGAAAGATAGATTGAAAGGGTCCACTGGCTTCTAATACTAAAATGGAAGATAGCCCACACTAATGTATACCATCATGAATTTTAAGAACTAAGAATAAAGTGAAGATTCTCCAGAAAGAAAAACAAGTGACATGCTCAGTATTAATACTGGAAGCTCTAAGACAGGGAACATTACCTTTGAAGTTCTGAAGGAAAATGATTTTCACCCTAAACAGCTGTACTCAGCAAAAATTTCAGTTCACAGACAGGCAAGCCACTATCTTTTCAGACATGGAGGGTGTCACAAATGAACTTCCTATGCTCCCTCTCTTAATGTACTCCAAGACAAGGAAGGGAAAAGACATGGAATTTGCAAGACAGAGGATCTACTCCAGAAGAAAGGTGAAAGGACTCCCTAGGCTGATGGTAAATGCAGATTCCAGGGTCAGAGGTGGGCAGCAGCTCTGGAAGCAGGATGACGAAGGACTCTGTCTGGAAGGGAGGGCTCCAAGGGAAAACAAAAGGAGTAAGTCACCTCACGTGTCTGAACCGGCCAAGAAAAGATACAGGGTTCCATTAAAGAGTCCGGGCTTGAAACAGTTAATAGGTAGATAGAAAACAAAGCAAACAGCTTTTTGGCTACCAATCTGCTTTGTGTGGCTCTTGCCATGTTTTCTCACAAGACTTTCAGAAATAAGTGATCCCCAGCCAAGAAACAAAAGCAGAATCGTCCCATTCCCCAGTGGACTTGGATGAAAACTGGTAATAAAATCAGGTACTACTCCAAGAGGAGGCACTGAAGAAGAACCAGGCTGGGTCTAGAAGGCATCACACATCATGAGGTGGCACACCTAGTTGGCACCACATATTTAATTAAGCTGCATGAAGACCACATGTTCTATCCTGTCATGGCCGACAAACATGTTTTATCAGGGAAATGATTTTTCTCTGTTATTATGCCTCTGCACCAGTAGGATGGTTCAGTAATAAATGTGAGAGCTTTCAGCTCTACTGCTACTGGACTTCTGATTTGTGAAGTACTGAATTCCCCCTCCTGTCAGTTCACACATAGCACTGTCCTACAGAACTCTCGGCAGCGACAGAAATACACCCTTAACTACCAACTATGTAAAATGTGGCTAGGGGACGCCTGGGTGGCTCAGTTCCTTAAGTCTGCCTTAGGCTCAGGTTATGATCTCAGGAGTCTTGGGATCAGGGTCCCCAGTGAGCGGGGTGTCTCCTTGTCCCTTGCCCCTCCCCCTCCTTGTGTTCTCTCTTTCTCAAATAAATAAATAAAATCTTAAAAAAGAAAAAAAAGAAAGCAAACAAAAGTACAAATTATTACTCACAAGAAAACAAAAAACTATATAAGAAAAAAAACTGTAGCTTCCTATGTGGCTCAGCTATAAATAATATCAATATAAGTAGATACTAATCTGATAAAAATGATGATTTACCTATACTGGGAAGATATGGAAGGGAAAAAGTATTTGTCTGGGGACAGAGGAATTACAAGAGTACTAAATCATGTCTTCCACTGTAAGAAGTCAAAAGATAATATGAAAAATAATAAAGAATAATATATGCATGTAATTTAAAAATATAATGGTAATTACCAGGAAGAAATGAAATTGGTTATCATTGAGTGGGAGGAAGACAGAGAACCACTGTTTCTTATAATAAGTCTTAAAACACTCTGGTTTTCTAATTATGCATTTGTGTTCATAATAAAAAATTACATTTTCTGAAATGCCTGGCATATAGTAAATGCTCAAAAATATAAAACACAATAGGGACTCTTACTCTGTTACTTAAGTACCATTTATAAACCACAGACCATTATCTTCAGTGAGTCTCTTCTCAGGTATTTCCACCCAATACTTATATTCTAAGATTACAATTACAAGAACAACTATTACAAAACAAGCAATGGCTCTTCCATTCTTCAACTACTCTGACAAGAAGTACCTGGTCCTCAGTAAGATTCTCGGCATCCCAGTTGCTGCAACGAAGCAGGAGGGACTTGTCAAGCGGAAAGTTCAAAACCGTCTCAGCAAGTGATTTCAGGCTTAGCCCATTACAGAGCAAATTGTTTCTGCAAGAAATAAGTAAGTTGTGTATCAAAAATGGGCAAAAGAAGAACAAGCAAATCAAAAAAGACATTTAAATGGCAAATACGGGACGCCCAGGTGGCTCAGTGGGTTGAGCCTCTGATCACGATCTGGTCATGATCTCAGGGTCCTAGGATCGAGCCCCACGTTGGGCTCTCTGCTCAGCGGGGAGCCTGTTTCCCCCTCTCTCTCTCTGCCTGTCTCCCTGCCTACTTCTGATATCTGTCAAATAAATAAATAAAAATCTTTAAAAATATATATGTAAAAAGAAATAAATAAATGGCCAATACACAGATAGATGGCACTCAAACTCACTAGACATCAAACAAAATAAAATAAAAATCATAAATAATTTGTTTATCAGCCTGCAAATTTTAAAAAATAACTACATCTACTATTGTTGGAGCATGAAGAATCAGTCTAATCTAAAATTCATGAACTGTCCATTTTTACAAGCTTTACGGAAAATAGTTTAACAATAAAGAGCTTTCAAAATTTTGAACATGAAAATTCTCTGATTCAAGAATTCCACTTCTAGGAATTTATCCTATGGACAAATGTGCATAAGATGATCTTCACTGCAGCACCATTTATAGGAGCAAAGAATTAGAAACAACCTAAATGTCCATCAACAAAAGGCTAGTTAAATATCTCTGCAATTAAATTCCATACAGCTATTAAAAATAAGGAGTGAGTCTAGGTATGAGAGAGACAAAGCACAGAGATAACTAGAAAGATATCAATCATATGTTCATGATATTATCTCTGGGTATGGGACTTACAGTGATGATCTACCTTCTTTACATGTTTCTGTATTTGCATTGGCTAGTATTCATGTAATTACTTTTCAAATTTGAAAAAAAGTGGTAATGGCATTTTCATTGAGCAGGTGAAGGTACAAATAAACCCAAATAATCTTTGGGTCCTTCAAATACTTTCTGATTAAAATAGCTGCAGGGTGGCGGAAAAAATTAATTTGTCCAAGGTCTGGAGATTCCAAACAAGAAATAAATGTGAGGGGCGCCTGGGTGGCTCAGTGGGTTAAAGCCTCTGCCTTCAGCCCAGGTCATGATCTCAGGGTCCTGGGATCGAGCCCCACATCGGACTCTCTGCTCAGCAGGGAGCCTGCTTCCTCCTCTCTCTCTCTGCCTGCCTCTTTGCCTACTTGTGATCTCTGTCTGTCAAATAAATAAATAAAATCTTTAAAAAAAAGCTTTAAAAAAAAAAAAAAAAAGAAAGAAATGTGAAATTAGGAACACATTGGTCTACACAAGTGGTGCTAACTTCCTGGCTACCAAGTGAGAGACTAGAAGTTTTAGAGCAGGAGGTTTGGAGGTGGGGGTTCACATCAGGGTTACGGTAAGCAGGACTCCCTCAGGAACCATAGGAAATGAAATCATTATAATGATGATGAAAAGGAAGTCTTTTCCTACAAAAACCAGCAGCAATTGATGGATTTCATTACCCCCAAAAGGCAGCAGTGACTTAAAAGTAGAAACAGGTCCAGACATACTTAGGGAAAAATACATAATGTCTTGGTTCGATTAAGTGAAAATTAAGGCTTTGGGAGACATAAAATCTCTTTTGTTTTGTTGGAAACTATAAAAGTAATGAATGCTTATTATTAAAAGTACAGACAACAGAAAAGCATCATGGGTGGAAAGTAAAAGCCTATCACCCCATACTTCTACTCCTTGGGAATATTGACTCTTACAGTAGGCTGTGGCCGCTCCAGACCTTTTCTATGCACAGACAGACAGATGGTTAAGCGGAGGAGGAGATAACATGTTTTTGGCATTTGTTCTGTTTTTTGCTCTACAACTTGCTTTATTACTTAATATATCAGAGACTTCCATCCATGATGATAAGTATAAATGTACTTATTTCATTCTTCTTAATAGCTGTGTAATTTTTCAAGCATGGCTATTCCATAATTCTTGAAATCATTCCCCCCGGCAAAGGACAGTACTTAATTTTCAAGCTACTTTATTCCATTTAGGTCATTAGTCCTTTTTTAAATGTCATATATGGAAAGGTTGTACATTTCTTGAGGATTAATTAAAAACAAGAGGCCATCTTTGCCATTCAGATTTTCACTAGGAACGATTCCAAAGTCATATACAACAATCTCTACAGTAAATCATCTCTGATTAACATTTAACACAAAAGATAAAGAATGAGAGCTGAACACAGCAGTACATTGCACTGTCTCTGTGGGACACACTCGAAGTGCTTCACGTAGTTTAACTCTCGTGATCCTCACACCAAACCTGGGAGGTGAGAACCTAATTATTGCCGCAGAGGGAAGTGAGGAACAGCCACGGCACAGCCCACTCCAGGGTCAACTCTTAGCTCCTATACCCACCACCTCTAACAGCAGAGAGGGACAGGGGACACCTCCGGGGAAGCAGTGCCTTGGGGGGGATGGGGCGGAGGGAGGCCTGGTGAGAGGTGGCTGCTGGGGTGACACTCCAAATACTTTCACAGATTTAAAATCCTTTACAGTAAGTATGTCAATGTATTTCTTGAAAACGCTTGATGCTTACAAGAGTTGTATTTACATAAGCCAAACTACTAAGCTAAAATAAAATTCCATTTTATACTAAAAAAATGACAAGATGAGATTTTAATCAGGCCTTCTCTTACTTTTTCAAATCCTCCGAACTTTCAATGTCTGGCATTTGAGGCAGGGAGAGAGGCTACCTCACTCCACTTTATTAAAATGAGGACACCCACCCACGCACACACTCAAGCTTATGAAGGTCATTGCCAATCTCTGAAAAACAAGTTAGAATAGAATTTCCATAAGAATAGAATTAGTCTGCCACTGCTTTTAGCCTAAAGCAGGGTTTGCAAACTTCAGTGTCTATCCAGAGGAGTTGGAGTTACAATGGATGGCAGAGATGAGGACTGTGGCGATTCAACAGTGCATGGGCATCTAAGGAGGCCAACCTCTCCCCAGCAACCATTACCATCTAGAACCCCACCTCGCTTAGTCAAATCATCTGATTTTTCAAAAGCCCCAAATACAGACTTTTACATTAAATCTTCTGGATTTAAACCAGAAATTCCCAAAAATATCATGGTGGGGGGGGTGCGGGAAAAGTAAAAGCAAGGGGAACCTGGGTGGCTCAGTCAGTTAGGTGGCTGCCTTCGGCTCAGGTCATGAGCCCAGGGTCCTGGGATCGATCCCTGCGTCAGGCTCCCTGCTCAGCGGGGAGTCAGCTTCCCCCTCTCCCTCTGCCTGTTGCTCTGCCTACTTGTGATCTCTCTCTCTGTCAAATAAATAAGTTAATTAATTAAAAAAAAAAAAGGCAAAAGCAAAACATGAAGCCCTGATTTAGCCACTAGTGCAATCAGTTTTCCGACCTGTAGCTTATGGAGACACCTTATCCACGTTTACCCTACAAAGACCAATCCTAGGTAACTAAAGCTTTCTCAGAAGTTGGAATATTCCCTCACAAATTCATATGCATCTCTGAAGCCTCTAGGCTTCTAAAAAACTCTGGATGCTTCCTTACTGTTCTTAGTATTCCAGACATCTTACTAAGACACTCGCCCCACAGCTCCAGGAACCCCAGCATTCACACGGACCCTACCTCTGCCTCATGGCTAGGTACCGGAGGTCCAGGCACCCCTTAACCATGGGGCCGTAGTCCTGCAGGAGCTTGCTGGCATCTTCTGAACATCCTACTCCAACTTTTAAAATAGTGCCATCTGCCAAAATGTCCAACAAAGTTTTTGGTAGTGTTTTTCCTCCATGGGTCAGCTTTGGCAAGCGAACCAAGACACAGAAGCCGCTTGGGGAGGCCATTTGAAGGAGTGACAGAGGACTGGCTTTGCCTTCCGAATTCACCTGTGACAGAGGAAAACAGGGCCACAGGTCATGCCTACCACAGCAGCAAGTACAACATGAAACTGGCAAAAAAAAAAGTCTAAGAGAGATATCCTTAACTTCCCAAAGAAAGCGGCTGGCGAATTTTGGTTCAGATCCAAGGTTGAGCCTATGCTAGAAATGCAATGGACTCTGTGAAGCTGCAGCCTAAACAAAGGGGCCCCAGCGTGACCCTGAAATGTGAGCAGCTATAAAGACTGACACAGAGGACAGCTGGCTGAGTCACGGGAAACGTGCTGGTTTTAAATAGTCTAAGTGAGGGGCACCTGGGTGGCTCAGTGGGTTGGGCCTCTGCCTTCGGCTTGGGTCATGATCCTGGGGTCCTGGGATTGAGCCCTGCGTTGGGCTCTCTGCTCAGCGGGGAGCCTGCTTCCCCCTCTCTGCCTGCCTCTGCCTACTTGTGATCTCTATTAAATAAATAAAAATCTTAAAAAAAAAAAAAGTCTAAGTGAGAGGGGCGCCTGGGTGGCTCAGTGGGTTAAAGTCTCTGCCTTCTGCTTGGGTCGTGGTCCCAGGGTCCTGGGATCCTGGGATCGAGCCCCAAATGGGGCTCTCTGCTCAGCAGGGAGCCTGCTTCCCTTCCTTTCTCTCTGCCTGCCTCTCTACCTACTTGTGATCTCTCTCTGTCAAAAAGATAAATAAAATCTTTAATAAACAAACGAATAAATAAATAAAAGTCTAAGTGAAAAAAGGCTAAAGAGTGCAAAATGACAAACACATACTTTTCATTATCACATGATACTCATTTACCTTGTTACTGATTCAAGATCCAATTTTTGAAAAGAGGTAGAAAATACAGTACTACAAGTAAGTGGCACCTGCCAATATAATATAATCCTGGTAGCACAAAAGTGCTTTCTCAGCATTTTATGATCACAAATGGTGTTCACGAAGGGGGAAAAAAGGGGTATATTGAGCATAAGCTAGGATCCTTCTCTCTTAAAGAGATGAAAATTGTATTAATTGATCTAGTTTTAATCTTTTTGAGGTAATAGATAAGTCAGAGGGGAAGAAGCTGAAAATTAAGAAATTATTCCCAGAAAAATTTACATGCAAAGTTCCCATTAATGCAAGATCCTCTAAAGCCAGCCACAGAACCCAGGTTAAACATCCAGGAAATCCCACCCTTCTCATTTTGGGGGAGAAGAAATTTGGGACCTACAGGTGAAGCAGTGTGCCCACACATGGAGGGATAATGACAAAGTTGGGACTAGAACCCAAACTCCCCAATCCAGAAGGGCAGTTCTCAACCAAGATTCATTTGCATCCCCTCCCTTACCCCATGGACATCTGGCAGTGTCTGGAGAAATTCTGGGTTGTCACAAGCTGGGGGACGGGGTGCCCTAGTATCTAGCAGGTAGAGGGCGGGCTGCTGTCAAGCATCCTACAATGCGTGGGACAGCCACTCATGCCAACCAACAGCCCACCCCAGCTCTCCACAGCGGGGAACGCTGCCGGGGCACTGTGGTGCTCTCACTCGCGTGCCAACTGCGCCAGGCCCTGCGCACACACCACTGCGCCTATGAAGGCATGCAAGTGATGGAACGTGACTGAGGGATTCTAGCCTTATTGGCAGAGTACGATACGCACCAGCTCACACCCTCAGAAATGACACAGTAAATACCAAAGGAGTGGTTCAAACAAAGTGTTACAAGTAATCTGAGAGAGGTGGTTCATCGTTGAGGTGACCAAAACCACAGAGAGGAAACGGTCAAGATCACGGTGCTGCTGTGAGAAACAAAACTCAGAGGGACCTCATCTTTGACTTCTACTTCACGAAGTAAAACCATGGTTTGACTCATGGAAGGTTTAGGGTTTCCCTTCTCAGGTAATGCTTTATCAGTGAGATGAGGGCTATTTCCAGATCCTCAAATAAAAGCATGCCAGTTTGATTTCTATTGTGTCTATTTCTTAGGGTTTAGTCAAGGCCAAAAAAGACCTACAAGAAACTTGACTACTGGTTCCTGTTATTTTTTTTTCTTTTTAAAGATTTATTTATTTGAGAGACAGAGAGAGAGAGCGGCGGGGAAGGGGCAGAGGAAGCAGGAGAGAAAGAAGCAAACTCCACATGTGGAGTCCAATACGGGACTCGATCTCACAACCTGAACCTAAATCAAGAGCCTGATGCTTAACCGACTAAGCCACCCAGGTGTCCTACTGATTCCTGTTATATAACAATTCATCTAGATGTGGCCAAACTGCCTTTTTATTAGTGAATAACTGCTTTCCTCCATATACCAGCTCTTTCCAAGAAAAAGCCACACATCTCTACTTCTGATATTCAGCACTGCTAATTGGACATAACATTCACTGCAAATTCCCAAGGCTGGATATCTGTACGTCTTTTCAGTTGGGTTCCATTGTCTAAAATACACTAAGTAACTAGGTAGATAAGTTGTTTTTTTAATATTGTTTCTGGATTATGTTTAAGATCTAATGCATCATATAAAGTTTTCCCACTAAGAATTCAAACATTTATGATTCCAATAGGTACCCAATTTATACAGAATGTCTAAGTAGACTTTAAGCTAAATTGACTTAGCAGAGTCAATTTGGCTTAAAGAATAAGATATCTAGGGTGCCTGGGTGGCTCAGTGGGTTAAGCCTCTGCCTTTGGCTCAGGTCATGATCTCAGGGTCCTGGGATTGAGTCCCCCATCAAGTTCTCTGCTCAGCAGAGAGCCTGCTTCCTCCTCTCTCTCTGTCTGTCTCTCTGCCTATTTGTGATCTCTGTCAAATAAATAAAATCTTAAAAAAAAAAGAATAAGATATCTAATCTAATCTTCATTTCTCGTATTTCCCCCCTTTTGCTTCCTATGATATTATTTTGCCTTGACATCACTTTCTACTCATGGAAAACAATGGAATTCTTGGTTTACCAAAGCTATGTTTAATAACAACAACAGGGGTGCCTGGGTGGCTCAGTGGGTTAAAGCCTCTGCCTCCGGCTCAGGTCGTGATCCCAGGGTCCTGGAATTGAGCCCCGCATCGGGCTCTCTGCTCAGCAGGGAGCCTGCTTCCATTCCTCTCTCTCTGCCTACCTCTCTGCCTACTTGTGATCTCTATCTGTCAAATAAATAAATAAAATGTTTAAAAAAAATAACAACAACAAAAGAAATACACTTAAATTTCATTAACTTTACTTAATCCAATGGTTTTTGCATTTTTTAAATATTTATTTTAGAGAGAAAGTGCATGCGTGCAAGTGGGGAGGAAGGGCACAGGGAAAGAGAGAATCACAAGCAGACTCCCCACTGAGCATGGAGCCTGACATGGGGCTCCATCTCAGGACCCTGAGATCATGACCTGGGCCAAAATCAAGAGTTGGACGCTTAACTAATTTTTTTTTTAGATTAGTCAACTCATAAAAAATGCCTGGGACATACAAAACATATATAAATACATTTTTAAAAAGATTTTATTTATTTATTTGACAGAGAGAGATCACAAATAGGCAGAGAGGCAGGCAGAGAGAGAAGGGTAAGTAGGCTCCCTACTGAGCAGAGAGCCCGATGCAGGGCTCGATCCCAGGACCCGTGGATCATGACTTGAGCCGAAGGCAGAGGCTTTAACCCACTAAGCCACCCAGATGCTCCCTATAAATACATATTTATACATTATAAACTTGTAGTACTATAATAACATGTTATAGACATAATGAAATATATACAAAAGTAAAAACTTTTAATGAAAGATGCCATCAAGAATTTTAGACAAAATTTCTAATGCTTTTTCTGTATTTCAGTGATTCACTTAGAGAGCACTGATTTAGAGAGTCTCCTTTCTGAGGGCCAGTGGATAATCCATTTTGGCTTCAGGATGTCCAGAACTTTTTCTAGAGCACACAATTCTTTAAATGACCCCACGATGGCAGCAGAGAGTAAAGAATGATTTGGGACCATTTCTGGGCTTTGAACAGATTAATAAGCATCCTTAGGGGTGCCTGGGTGGCTCAGTGGGTTAAGCTGCTGCCTTCAGCTCAGGTCATGATCTTGGGGTCCTGGGATCGAGTCCCGCATCGGGCTCCCTGCTCGGCGGGGAGCCTGCTTCCCTCTCTCTCTTCCTGCCTCTCTGTCTACTTGTGATCTCTGTCTGTCAAATAAATAAAATCTTAAAAAAATAATAATAAGCATCCTTAGTCCACAGAGTTTATGTATCATTTAAATTTAGACCATGCCTTTGAGACAAGAATGAGTTTGTCCTTTTCAAGTAACAGAATAAAAGCTTAATGAGGCTGTCAAGTAATAATAAGAGTATGAGGGGGGAAAAAACAGGAAGATGGGAAGAGGACAGGACACAAATCAGAGATGCTGAGAGAAGCCAGAGCATGTAAGTCCTTGAGTACAGATACGTAATTAAGACATGTTGGTTCTATTCAGAGCAATGGAAGAGTTTTAAGCAGAGGACTGACATGGTCTGATTTCATTTTTAAAAGTTCATTTTGCTTACTATCTGGAGGCGGGATTATAGGTGTACAGGGGTCCAAGGAGGGAGGCTGGTCAGGAGGGTTCTACAACAGTCCAGATGAGAGTCACTTGAGGTTTGGGCTGGGGGGAAGCAGAGGAGATGTAGAGAACTAGAGGGAGCCAACATCTTTTTTGGAGGTAGCACTAGATAGTATTACTGGAAAGGAGCTGATGATAAGGAGAAGGAAGCAGACCTCGAGTAGGCCTGAAGCCTGGGCCTGCAGAACAATGCTCTTCAAAAATGACCTTCATCACTTCATTCAATCTTTGTTGCACTAGTTATTTGCACCTGTAGACAAGGACATCTGTAGCAAGACTCTAGAAAAAAATCAGGCAGGAGACGGGCCAGAAAGATATTTAACATCTCTATCCCCACCTTCCCAAGAGAAAGGCATGTTTTAGCTTCAAAACACGGCAGAAACCTCACCTTCTATAAGTGATTTATGCACAACTGTACATTACCACGGGTAATTCAGGAGGGTCTGGAAACCCATACTTCTACCTCTATCCGGTAGCATGCTGTGTTATTTCCTATTTCTGCAACCACCTCTCTGAATTTCTATATATTCTGCTATTGAGGAATCCCAGCATACCACAACTTCCTGTTTGTGTCTGACTTTTTTTTTCTTTTTTAAGATTTTATTTAGTTATTTGAGAAACAGAGAGGGAGAGCTAGACAGAGCAAGACAGTATCAGCAGGGTGGGGGCGCAGAGAGAGAGAGAGGAAGAAGCAAGCTCCCCGCTAAGCAGGGAGCCCCACTCAGGACTCTATCTCAGGACCCTGGAATCATGACCTGAGCTGAAGGCCGATGTTTAACTGGCCAAGCCACCCATGTGCTCCATGTGTCTGACTTTCAATCCTATCATTTCTGTTGGTTAGCCCTTAGGGGGTTGGATGTTTCCCTGATTTTCATCTTAAAGGTAGAGAAGACCAAGGATAATACAGATTTAGGATGAAAACTCAAGAGTTCTTTTAGGAACATGTTAAGTTTGAGATGACTATTAGACATTGAAGGGAAGATGTCAAGTAGGCAGGTGGATATAAAAGGCTGGAGTTCTAATTTTGAGAGTCATCAGCATATCAATGACATTTAAAGCTATAAAACAGATGAGATCACTTAAGAGAAGAATACAGAGAGGACATAAATTAGTGGCCTATGGACACATCCACTGATCCACAGACATGTTTAATATTATTATTATTATTTTGGTCTTCACATATTTAAAAACTTGCACCAAAATTTAAAAATTAGTAAAGTTCACATTTTTAAAAAATCTATATTCAAAGTTTCTCTTTAAAGAACTGGACAGGGGCTCAGTGGGTTAAAGCCTCTGCCTTCGGCTCAGGTCATGATCCCAGGGTCCTGGGATCGAGCCCCGCATCAGGCTCTCTGCTCAGCAGGGAGCCTGCTTCCCCCTCTCTCTGCCTGCCTCTCTGCCTACTTGTGAACTCTCTCTCTCTCTCTGTCAAATAAATTAAAAAATATCTTAAAAAAAAAAAAAAAAAAGAACCGGACAACCTGGCAACCCTTGGCTTGACCTGTATAACCACTTCCTCATTTCTATGAGGCATGAACTCCTTAATTCACCATAATGTCTTCTCAGCACTGAAGCCAATTGTCATTTTCCAATTACTACTGATGTATACCGCTTTTTTTAAAAAAAGATTTTATTTATTCACTTCAGAGAATGTGAGTGCATAAATGGGGGAAGGGGCAGAGGGAGAGGCTGACTCCCCTGAGCGCAGAGCTTCCCGCTCACCCCACTTGAGATCATGACCTGAGCCAAAGTCAGACCCTTAAACTAACTAAGCCACCCAGGCACCCCCTGCTGTTTTTCTAATAGAAAGAAATATTTCTAAGGATCCATGTCTCTATTAAAACTAGGAAAATAAAAGATCATACAGATCTTATATTTAAAGAAAAAAGGGAGGGAGCATATTTCTTTATGAAATTTAAGAGTATCTCTGTATGCTCAAAAATGCGAACAATCACTTCACATCTTCATTTACATTTCCCATCTGGAACTTGTAGGCATATGAGTTTGCAATCCCTGGGCTAGATAGAGAAGAGACCAAGTCTGAACTGCCTCAATATTCAGATGCGAGGTAAAAGGGAAATCAGAAGATGAAAAAGAGGAAAGAACAGAATGATAGGAGGCAGGAGAGTGTGAAGACATGAGAACCAAGAAGAATATCTTACCTAGGAACTGTGCAGATGCTTTTTGAGAGCTAGAATAACGAGTCCACATAAGTATCTGCTGGAGTAGAAAACAAGAACGCTGTCAACTTGATCAGTTTCAGTAGGGTAGTCTAGGAGGAGGTCAGACTGAAGTAGTTTGAAGTATTAATGGAGGATAGCAAATTATACCCAAGCGAGTAGAAGAAAAAAAAGAGAGCAGACATCAGTGAAACAGAACACAAATATACAAGAAGATCAACAAAAGTGAGAAGTTGGTTCTCTTGAAAGACTAATAAAATTGATAAGCTCAAAGGAGTAATCAAGAAAAAGAGAGAAGCACAAGTAAGTGATGTCAAGAATGAAAAGGGAGCCATCCCTACATATCCTTCAGATTGGGGAAAAAAAACTGTCTGAAGATACTATAAACAAGTTTATGCCCATAATTTTAAAAATCTGAAAGCAGCTTTAGATGAAAAATATAATTTACCAAAACAGACAAGAAGATGGGGCAACTGGCTGGTTCAGTCAGAAGAGCATGCCACTCTTGATCTCGGGGTCAGGAGCTTGAGCCCCACACTGGGTGTAGAGATCACTTACTTATAACTAAACAACTTTTTTTTTAAAGGCATGAAGAAACAGAAATCTGAGTAGCTCCAAAACCATTAAAAAAATGATATCCATAATTCAAATACTTTCCTAAAAAAACAAAAACAAAAAAAAACTCCAGATAGCTTCCCCAATAGATTTAACCAAATGTTTAAGAAAAAAAGAATGGTGATCTTATACAAACTCTTCCAGATAATGCAAAAAAAAAAAAAAGAAAAAAGGAAAGCCTTAACCTGTTGTATGATGAGATCAGCATGACTTTTTTTATCAAAAGGGGACAGGATCATTTCTAGAAAAAAAAAATTAAAACCCAGTATCACTCATGAACATAGTTAAAAAAAAAACAAACCCTAAAAAGCACTAGCAAAATGAATTCACCAATGTATGAAAAGAATAAGACATCATGACCCAGTTGAATTTACTCCAGAAATAAAAAAATCAATGTATTTCACCACCACCACCACCACCACCACCACCACAGAATAAAGGTGAAAAACTACACAGTCATCTCAAGACGCAGAAAAGGGCGCCTGGGTAGCTCAGCTGGTTAAGAGTCAGACTCTTGATTTCAGCTCAGGTCATGATCTCTGAGTCATGACATTGAGACCCACATTGGACTCTACACTGAGCAGGTAGCCTGCTTGAGGATTCCCTCTCTCTCCCTTTGCCTCTACCCTTAAAAATTGTCTTAAAAAATGGGACGTCTGGGTGGCTCAGTTGGTTAAGCGGCTGCCTTCGGCTCAGGTCATGATCTCAGCGTCCTGGGATTGAGTCCCACATCGGGCTCCTTGCTCGGCAGGGAGCCTGCTTCTCCCTCTGCCTCTGCCTGCCACTCTGTCTGCCTGTGCTTGCTCGCTTTCTTTCCCTTTCTCTCTGACAAATAAATAAATTAAAAACAATTTTTTTTAATTGTCTTAAAAAATAATAAAAAAGGAAATGCAGGAAAAAGCCCTTGATAAAATTTAATAACTATTCATAATAATAACAAATAAAAACCGCCTAAAAAACTAAGAATAGAATGTAGTGTATTTAATCTGGTAAAGGGATCTATAAACAAACCTATGGCAGATATCATATTCAATATGAAAATGTTGAAAGCTGCCATTTTGAGATAGGGAATGAGTCAAGGATGCCTACTATCACCACTTCTCCTAAACATGACACTGTGATCCTAGTCATGGTAAAACAGGAGAGGAAATAAAAAGTTAAGAACTAGAAAGAAATAAAGTCATTTCTCAAATGATATAACAGTTGTACACAGAAATCCAAAAGACACTACAAGTAATTTGAATTAATGAGTTTAATAAGGTCCCTTAATAAAAGAGACATACATAAAAATCAATTGCATTCCTTTATACCAGAAACAAAAAAAATTTTAAAAAGATTTCATTTACAATAGAATTTTTTAAATCACAGAAAACTATAAGTAGATTTTTAGGAGAAATTAAAGTCTAATAAATATTCTTAGATTAGAAAACTCAATATTATAAGAAGTTACTCCCCACAAAATGATCTATTGATACAATACAATTTCAATCAAAATATCAAAAAAAATTTTTTGTAGAAACTGAAAAGCGGAAATAAAATAAATAAGGGAATGTAAAGGACCAAGTCTAAGATATTCTGGAAAAGAACAAGATGGCAGGAGTCATGATAAAACAACAGTAACTAAGATAGTTTGTGATCATAAGTGCAAGAAGAGAAAAACGGACTCCTGGAGAGCCCAGAAACAGATCTTATAATCAGACACTTGTTTTGTGGCAAAGTGGCATTGCTGAGCAGTGAAGAAAGGTTTTTTTTTTCAATTCATGGTGCTAGAACAACTGGATATTCATATAGGGGAAAAAATGAAACCTGACTCTACCTCACAGCCTCCACACACACACACGCACACACACATGCATATGCACACATGCACACAGAAACACACATCAATTTCAGGTGACCCGTAAATCTAATTGTGCATGGTTAAAACCACAAATCTCTAAGAAAATAATATAGGAGAGTATCTTTATGACTATGAGTAGGATAAAACTTCTTCTATGCCATATAGAGCTTCTGATTATCAAAAGATAACATTAAAAGAATGTACAGATGGGGCACCTGGATGGCTCAGTCAGTAGAGCATGCGACTCTTGATCTTGGGGTTGAGTTTGAGCCCCAAGTTGGGTGTACAGATTACCTAAAAATAATATCTTAAAAAAATAATGTAAAGTAAATTCACAGAATGGGAGAAAACATTTAAGGTATACACTTAACTCACAAAGGATTCATAGCCAGAATATACAAAAAATGCCTTTAAATCAGTAAGAAAAAGACAATTCAAAGAAAAAGGGGCAAGAGACTTGAACAGGCACTCCATGAAAGAAGATATCTAAATGATGAATAAGATGTAAAAAGATGCTCAATCAAAAAATAAAATAAAATAAAAACTTAAAAAAATTTTTTTAAGTTTTTATTTATTTATTCATGAGAGAGAGAGAGAGAGAGAGAGAGAGAGGCAGAGGGAGAAGCAGGCTCCCCAAGGAGCAGGGAACCTGATATGGGGCTTGATCCTAGGACCCTGGGATCATGACCTGAGCTGAAGGAAGATGCCTAACCATCTGAGCCACCCAGGTGCCCCAATAAATAAAAACTTTTTAGCACAGTGAAGGAAACAATCAACAAAACTAAAAAACAACCTACTGAAGGAAGAAAATATTTGCAAATGACATATCTGCTAAAAGGTTAGTATTCAAAATATATAAAGATATATAAAACTCAATGCCATAAAAATGAGGAATCCAATTTAAAAATGGGCAGAAGACATGAACAGGTATTTTTCCAAAGAAGACATCCAGATGGCCAACAGACACATGAAAGGATGATCAACATCACTCATCATTAGGGAAATGTAAATCAAAACTACAATGAGATACTACCTTACACCTGTGAGAATGGCTAAAATCAACAACACCAGAAACAAAAGGTATTGGTGAGGGGGTGGAGAAAGGGGAAACTTCTTGCACTGTGGATGGGAATGCAAACTGGTGCAGCCACTCTGGAAAACAGTACTGATGTCCCTCAAAAAGTTAAAAAATAGAACTACCCTATGACCCAGCAATCACAGTACTCAAAGAATAGAAAAATACTAATCCAAAGGGATACATGCACCCCAATGGTTAAGCAGCATTATCTACAATAGCCAAATTATGGAAACAGGCCAAGGGTCCACTGACTGACGAATGGATAAACATAGATGTGGTGTGTGTGTGTGCATGTGTATATATATATATATATATATATATATATATATATACACATATATATGGAATATTACTCAGCCATAAGAAAGAATTAAGTCTTGCCATTTGCAACATTTATGGAGCTAAGCAAAATTAGTCACAGAAAGACAATTACCATATGATTTCACTCATATGTGGAATTTAAGAAACAACCAAAGGGGAAAAAAAAGAGAGAGGCAAACCAAGAAACAGACTCTCACCTATACAGAATCAGACAGTTACTGGGGGGGAGGTGAGTTGGGGACAGGTTAAATAGGTTATAGGGATTAACAAGTACACTTGTGATGAACACCAGGAAGTGTTAAATCACTGCATTATACTCCTAAAACTAATATTACACTGTATGTTAACTAACTGGAATTTAAATAAAAACTCCAAAAAATTTTTTTAAAAAAGAAAGAAAATGCAAGATGGTGTAATTAAATAAATATATTGGGTTTTAAAAAATATTTTTTTTTTGGGACGCCTGGGTGGCTCAGTTGATTGGACGACTGCCTTCGGCTAGGTCATGATCCCGGAGACCCGGGATCGAGTCCCGCATCAGGCTCCCAGCTCCAAGGGGAGTCTGCTTCTCCCTCTGACCTTCTCCTCGCTCATATTCTCCCACTGCCTCTCTCTCAAATAAATAAATAAAATCTTTAAAAAAAAAATAAAAAATAAATTTTAAAAATCTTTTTTTTTAAAAAGATTTTATTTATTTATTTGCCAGACAGACATCACAAGCAGACAGAGAGGTGGGGGGGGAGGCGCGGAGGAGCAGGCCCCCTACTGAAGAGAGAGCCAGATGTGGGGCTCGATCCCAGGACCCTGGGATCATGACCTGAGCCCAAGGCAGAGGCTTTAACCCACTGAGCCGCTCAGAAGCCCCTAAAAAATCTTTTTAAAAAGATGCTTAACCTCACTAGTAATCAGGAATGTGAAAATTATAAACCACAATGAAATATTATTACACACCCATGGACATGGTTAATATTTTAAAATCTGACAGTACTAAAAAATAAAAATTAAAAATAAATAAAAATCTGACAGTACCAAATGTTGATAAGATATATGACAAAGACAACTTTCATATAGTCTTGGTGGGAGGTTAAATCAGTAGAACTACTACTTTTTTTTTTTAAAAGATTTTATTTATTTATTTGATGGAGAGAGAGAGAGAGACAGCGAGAGAGGGAACACAAGCAGGGGTAGTGGGAGAGGGAGAAGTAGGCTTCCCGCTGAGCAGGGAGCCCAATGCAGGGCTCGATCCCAAGATATGACCTGAGCCAAAGGCAGACGCTTAATGACTGAGCCACCCAGGCGCCTCTGTAGAACCATTTCTGAAAATAACTGGAACAATGGTTACACTCATTTAATACTGATTGGAGGATACATTAGTGAAAACCACTTTGGCAAACAGCTTGGCATTATCCATATAGGTAAAACATAATACACAATTCTACAATCCAGGATTCCACTCATAGATACATATGCCCAATAGTAATGAGTGCATATGTTCACTGTGACATTCTTCGTAAGTGCTCCAAATCACAAACAACCCAAATATCCATCAATATTAGAATAGATGAGTAAATCATTGTATTTTTATACAACAGATTACTATATGGCATAGAACCACAGTCACACACATCATAGGCAAATCTCACAAACATAATGTCCAGCAAAAGAAGACGGACACAAAAGAAGACATACTTGACTGTTTCATATATATTAAATTTAAAAACCAGGCACATCCAAATTAGAGTGCTTAGGGATGCATGCTTGAGTAATAAAAGCGTAACAAAAAACAAGAATGTGAACACTATGAAATCAGAATAATGACAACCCTTGGCGGATAATGATTACAAGGGGTCATAAGGGGATCTCCTGGGGTACTAGCAATCTTCTGTTTCCTGACCTAGTTTCTAGTTACACAGCTGTTCTCCTCAGATAAATCATTTAGCTATTTTTGTTTCAGGCATTTTTCTTGATATGTTTTATTTAACAAAAAAAAAGGTTAAGAAAAAAAGACTTAAGGGGCAAGTTAAACAGATGAGACAAAACTAAATAAAGCAAAAAGGGGACTATAAAAGAGACCTAAAGAAATTGTGCAGAATGAATCCGGAGGGATGACAATTATGTTAACTATAAAAGAGAGAGGTGCCTGGCTGGCTCAGTGGGTTAAGCGTCTGCCTTCCGCTCAGGTCGCGATCCCAGGGTCCTAGCATCGAGCCCTGCATCAGGCTCCCTGCTCAGCACAGAGTCTGCTTGGGATTCTCTCTCTCCCTCTGCTCCTTCCCCATTTCTAAAAAAAAGAAAGAAAAAAGAAAAGGAAGAACAAGGAATGAATGACTCTTCCTAAAGCTTTTCTGTAGCCGCAATCAGAAAAGCAATCACAGCTGAGGGAGATGTGGCCTCCAGCAGGAGCTCGGTACTTACCCAAAGCCAAAAGGAAGTAGGTTTAAGATTATTTGCCACTTTCCCTTATCCCTGCCTCTGCTACAGTCATGAAACAACTGCTGTCACTAACTATTCCACTCAGACGCCCCTGCTGCTGCTCGGATGCTTCCATTTAGTTAGAAAATCAAGGTGTCGGGCAAGAGTGAATTTTCCTCATCTACTAAAGCTCACTGTTCAGCAATAGTTTCGTCTGTTATTGTTGGTGTAAATATTTCAAAAATGATATAGTTTCTTATATAGAATACACCAAAAGTATCCAATCCTTCCCTGGTTGCCCAAGGTCATTGGTAGAAACAACTACTATTATCGCGGATACAACGAAATACCCTCCAGTAGCCAAGGTATGAGGTCTTGTGTGACCACGAAGCCTTGCCCACGCTGCCACGTGTCCCCTTGGTCATCACTGCACTGGCGCCTGCTAGGCCTCCCACCATGCTCTGACCTGATTTTGTGGCAGCTCTTCTGCTTAGGGCCGCTGCTGATTCCATGTCCTGGCTCTAGGCCATATCCTAGATATCCCAAAGAAATACAGCAGAGAATCTTGGCAAGGCATTCTACTGAATTAGTCGGAAATGATAACTATGATTTATTTATACTTTTATAATATCTTCTGTTTCAAGGAGATTAAAATTCACCCTGCAAATCAGAACAACAGAGGAATAGATGCCTTGTACGCTCCTCATCCCAACTATGTCACAACTCTCCCAAAGGAAGAGCTACTAGAAAAATTAACCAGATGTGGGGTGCCTGGGTGGCTCAGTCAATTAAGTGCCCAACTCTCGATTTCAGCTCAGGTCACGATCTCAGGGTTGTGAGATCAAGCCCTCCGTGTTCTTGGCATGAGTCTACTTGGGATCTATTTCTCCCTCGCTCTCTGCCTCCCCCCACTCCCACGCTCTCTAAATAAATAAATAAAATCTAGAAAGAAAGAAGGAAAGATGGTGTCTGGGTGGCTCAGTGGGTTAAATCCTTTGTCTTTGGCTTGGGTCATGATCCCAGAGTCCTGGGACTGAGCCTGGCATCGGGCTCTCTCCTCAGCTTCCCTTCCTCTCTCTCTGCCTGCCTCTCTGCCTACTTGTGATCTCTGTCAAATAAATAAGTAAAATCTTAAAAAAAAAAAAAAAAAAAAAAGGAAAGAAAGACAGAAAGAAAGATCAATTAACCAAATGGTTAAGAAAGCCCAGGGCTCAAGTGGTTACTTTTATGCCTCCTTTCCTAGCTATAAAGTAAAGGTAACAATAGTATCTTTCTACATAGGATTACTGTGTTAATTAAAGGAGACATGCAAACAAAACAGCAAAGTATCCTGCTGAGAGTAAACAGTATTTCAAATTTGAACTGTTATCTCTTTAAATGCTACTTTGTGTAATAATTCCCCTTTAAGTAGACTTCCTTAATTATCTTCGCCATAACATCCTTATGAAAATACTATTAAAATTATTAATAGTAGCTAATATTTAATGAGCATTGACTACATGTGAAAATCATGCTGAACCCCTCATAAGGCTTGTCAATACGAATCCTTTGAAAAGCCCAGGGAGGAAGATACCATCACTTCCCTATTGGACAAAAGTTCACTGAAACTCTGAGAGCTTAAGAAGCTTGTCCAAGTTCGAAGAACGGTAAGTGTTCAAAACGGAGCTCGTGCAGGTTTGTCTCACCCTAGAACCCATGACTATGAGCACGCCTCTATCCTAAGAAGAGAAGCGGCTTCTCCTGCTAAATTCTATTCGTGAGCTAGCTGAGAACAAGCTCATTCTCCTTTAATCTTATCTCCACGTGACAATTCAAGTTACCTAGTTAGGAAAGCAGGAAAGATTTACATGCTTCGTTTTTGCTGGTTAACTTACCCACTCACAGTCGATTCCAAGCACTGGACAATCTTGTAACTCAGTCCGAAGCAAGGGCTCAACTTGATCCCACTCCTCCTCCTGGGACACGGTGACCACCTTTGCTCCCAGGATCCTCTCCTCCCACCAGGCTCGGGGGGCACTGGAACACTGCTGGTCCTCTTCTGGGGAGGGTGACTCCCCCTTGCCCGGTGCTTGCTGTGGCGGCTGCTGCCCAGTGTGGGTGTCGAGGCGCGCTTTACTCCTCCGCCTCCACATGCCTTTCCACAGGACAACCCCCCCCACGGCCACACCGACGAGGGTGGTCACTGTCAAAGCCATTAAGTATCTAGACATCTTCAACTTTTTTTTTTTTTTTTTTGCCGTTTAGGAAAGCATATCACTAATCCCACAATCTGCAAAACAAGTGGCAACAATATATTTACATACAGGCTTTAAACCCAGATGGAAACATGTTTTCCCCTAAAAAGTGTCCACAAACTAACACAAAATGCTACAAATTTCCATGTGGAGTGATATTTATTTTTCTCACTTTTGTACATTCTGTACTCCATCAATGGCTATCTTCATTCCCACCGGAGAAACCCCCCCTGCCCTCTACCAGCTGCCCAGCACTCACTTAATCCTGTGACAACAGGGCGTCTGAACAGAGACGCACTTGTACAGAATTTGAAAAATCATGGGCGCCAGGGTGGCTCAGCCAGTTAAGTGGCTGCCTTTGGCTCAGGTCATGATTCCAGGGCCCTGAGATCGAGTCCCACTTCACACTCCTTGCTCGGCAGGGAGCCTGCTTCTCCCTCTCCCTCTGCCTGCCGCTCCCCCTGCTTGTGCTCTAATAAAAAAATCAAACCTTAAAAAAAAAAATCAAGTTAATTATAATCCTACTACCCTTCGGTGGTCACTGCAATCAGTTTGATGTTCTAGTATTTCATACAATTAAAAAAAATGAAGAATGGCAGATGGCTTTAGTCAGGGGAACCCCACACAATAGTCTCTCTTCCATTTTTCTTATCACACATTGTTTTCTCCATCTATCTTTTGTCTTCCTATTTTTGATGGAGAAATGGATATAGAGTACTATTTCTGTACTACTTAAATAACAGCAGAAAATATGTAACAATAAAGGGTAAGCAGCCCTTGGCCTCAGTCACGGAGAGCAACTGTGGGACAGACACCATTCAGCACAAAGTGATTGATCCCGTTTGGGAAGCAGGCCCAGTATGATCTAGATAACTCCGTTATTCAAGAGAAGTCAGATATCTAAATTTTATGCGAAATGTCACTATTTCTAAGTGTCAGCAACAAATTTACAGTTTTAAAAACACTGTACCAGCCAAACAAAAACACTCTGGGCTCTGTGCCACCCATCTGTGGGCTCTGGCCTAAAATCTCTAATGCCCAAAGACACAGCGATCTGCTAGACCCTGCCTACGCTTATCTACTATGGCTGAGAGTTTCCCATTGAATGTGTACTATTTTTATCATTTTTCAAAGCTTCAGTAACAACTGTTTTTTAAAATAATTTAGTATTTACAATAACCCTGGGCTATGGTCATACCTACAGAGATATTTGGCATTGGAGATGAAAAATGAAATCACAACAATTATTACACTGCTAATGAAAACAAAAAAAAAAAACAGCTGTGTTGTTTTAAAAAGATTTACATTATTGCAGAAACTGTGCTAAGTATTCATGTGTACTTTCTCCAGTACTTTTATTGAAGGCTTAATGAGATTAAAAAATTTGCGCAAACTTCTAGTTAAAATACTCTGAGAAGACTTTAAAAAAAAAAAACAAACCCTTCCTTTCTCCCTGGAACCAAGACAAAATGCTGGAGAAAACATTTATTTTTTAATATATGTTAAATAATACATATCATTTATTATATGTAAATATATATTTATTTATTACATATTGTTACATAATATATGTATAATACAGAGTTAAACTCAAAAAGAAGAAAGGGAAATCATCAGGTACCAGAAATGAAAGTGGGTGGGAGATACAGATGGCCAGAGACCAGAACTCATATCAGCCCATGACCAGAAGTCTAGGCTACAAACCCAGGGCACAGCTGAGACCCAGGAGAGTTCTACCTTGTCCATGAACAGGAACTGAAAGTGCTCACCCACCACCGTCCAGGCAAGCCACCTGCCCAAGGCTGGGAGTATGAACAGAGCTCCTCATGGGAAGGCAGATGCTCAAGTCTGTACTATGAAGCAGTCCAGGGCCCAAGTTCACATTAACCTCACGAAAGAAAACCCTAAGCCAAGAAACTAAAACTAAAATGGTTAGAATTGGTGCATTCTGTTGGAGTGTGTGTTTGTGTGTGTGTTTCAAACACACAGGAAACACAAAGAACCTCCACAGAACATCAGTCCCTAGAAGAGCAATAATAAATGAATTAAAAAAAAATTTAAGAACCCTAAAGCCAATAAAAAAAGAGTTCACAGAAGAACCAAACAAAAGTACCCATTATCTGAGATCTGAAAGGAACTTTAAAATAATAACACTCAAGGGGCGCCTGGGTGGCTCAGTGGGTTAAGTCTCTGCCTTCGGCTCAGGTCCTGATCCCAGGGTCTTGGGCTCTCTGCTCAGCGGGGAGCCTGCTTCACCCTCTCTCTCTGCCTTCCTCTCTGCCTACTTGTGATCTGTCAAATAAATAAATAAAATCTTTTTAAAAAACAAATAAATGAATAAAATAATAACACTCAGGGAAAATAATCTAATACATCAACAGGAAACAACAAAAAAATAGAAATTCTAGATATTTGTGAAAAAATTTTAAAAGTCCAGTAATCAATAGACAGGTTAAATAGATCAGACAGTGAGATGAGAGTGTTAGGGAATTGAGGCTAAATCTGAGAAACTCACTCAGAATGTAGCACAGAAAGATACAGAAAACAGCAGATATGAAGGCCAGATTGAGAAACTCAACATCCATGTAATGAAGAGTGGGAAGATGGAGGTCATCAGGTTTAGTACGATTCTCTGAGTCCCAAGCTGGATAAAATTAAATCTATCCACGAAATCTATCAACTATCTTACTTAAGAATGTTCATAACAGCTTTATTCATAAGACTAAAGATACGCACATGAATCTTAAATAACATTAGGCTGAGTGAAAGAAGCCAGATACAAAAGAGATACTGTATGGTTCTATTTACATAAAGTTCCAGAACAACTAAAATTAATCTATAGTAGAAAAAGATTTGAACAGTAGCTGCCTTGGGGTGGGGGAGGGCGGTTAAAGGGAAGATAGATTTAAGCTGAGCACTGAGTATCAACAAAAGAGCCAGTCATTGGGACGTCTGGGTGGCTCAGTTGGTTGGACGACTGCCTTCGGCTCAGGTCATGATCCCGGAGACCCGGGATCGAGTCCCGCATCAGGCTCCCAGCTCCACGGGGAGTCTGCTTCTCCCTCTGACCTTCTCCTCGCTCATGCTCTCTCACTGCCTCTCTCTCAAATAAAGAAATAAAATCTTTAAAAAAAAAAAAAA
>PISX010011356.1:0-38696 GCA_004024625.1 Mellivora capensis | reverse complement strand
GTTTTGATGGAAGCTTGGTTTACAGGTATGCACATTTGTCAAAACTCAGCAATATTAAAAAAAAATCAGCAATATTTCAGATGTTTACCCGTTGGTCTAATGAATAACTGTTGGTTCATTCATTGTCTTTCCCACTAGACTGTAAACTCCATGAAAACAGGGACCTTACTTGTCTCCTTCAACACAACATGTATCCCCAGTAACTATCACAGAGCTCATAATAAATACTCATTGAATGAATAAAAATCCAAGATGTTACATTTTATGATAAATGTCTCTATTTTAACCATCCAATGATAAAAATCTGTTTATTCCAATGAAAAAAGTATTCTTCCCCTTACTGAGCCTTGATATTAATAAGAAAAAATGCTGGGCCAGAAATGAGAAAAATCAAATTTTGCATTACAAACTGAAAGTCTATGTCCCTCTAAAATTCATACATTGAAATCCTCTCCCCCAATGTGATGGTGTTAGGAGGGGGAGCCTCTGGAAAGTGATTAGGGTTAGGTGAGGTCATGAGGGTATAGCCCCCAAGATGGGATTCATGCCCTTATAAAAGCTTGCCTCTCTCTGATCTCTGCCATGTGAGGCTACAATGAGAAGTCAGAGGTCTGCCTTTTGAAAGAGGGCACCCTCACCAGGACCTAACCATGCTGGCATCCTGGACTTCTGGCCTCCAGACTGGGAGAAATCCATCTCTGTTTTTTATGATTCACCCAGTCTGTGGCATTCTACTTTAGCAGCCCAAACAAATTAAGATACCTAAGGGCTTGCTCTGGGATCCAAAGCTTTCAATGCTTCACCACTTTCCATGACTAAAAACAATCTGTCATTTTAATTTTTTTTTTTAATTGTACATAGTAGGGGTACCTCAGGTGGCTCAGTCAGTTAAGTGGCTGCCCTTGGCTCAGGTCATGATCCCAGGGTCCTGGAATCAAGCCCTGCATCAGGCTCCTTGCTCAGCGGGGAGTCAGCTTCTTCTCCCTGTCCCTCTGCTGCTCCCTTTGCTTATGCGCTCTCTCTAATGAATAAATAAAATCTTTTTAAAAAATAAAATAAAATAAAATTGTACCAGTAACTGAACATCAAACTGAAAATAGTGATTACCTAATGGTAGTAGGATTATAATTTTGACTTTTCAAATTCTATCCAAGTATGTGTATCTCTTGATAATTAGAAAAGCACTTTTGGGGCACCTGGGTGGCTCAGTGGGTTAAGCCTCTGCCTTCGGCTCAGGTCATGATCTCAGGGTCCTGGGATCGAGCCCCACATCCGGCTCTCTGCTCAGCAGGGAGCCTGCTTCCTCCTCTCTGTCTCTAACTCTCTGCCTACTTGTGATCTCTGTCAAATAAATAAATAAATAAAATTAAAAAAAAAAAAAGAAAGCACTTTTTAAATTGATGCTTTTTACTGATATGCAACATAAATATCCCACTTAAGACATGATTATATTCCTGAAATAAATCACATTTTTTAAAAGATTTTATTTTTTTATTTATTTGACAGAAATAGAGAGAGAGAGATCACAAGTAGGCAGAGAAGCAGGCAGAGAGAGAAGGGAAAGCAGGCTCCCCAACAAGCAGAGAGCCTGATGTGGGGCTCGATCCCAGGACCCTGAGATCATGACTTGAGTTGAAGGCAAAGGCCCAACCCACTGAGCCACCAAGTAAACAAGTATGTTAAGCTGTTCAGGGAGCAGCCTAAGGTAGAGAATAAGGACAAGGGCCCTAGTGTCAAACACCCTGGGTTCAAATCCAGCCCCTGCCACTTGCTAGCAATGTAACTTGGGCAATTCACTGAACTTCTCCAAGTCTCTGTTTCCTCATTAGTAAAATGGGAAAGATAGACCCCATAGACTCCTGTGAGTCTTAAAAAGGAGGTGATCAATACACTTGACTAGCATACCGACTAGCACATTAAGGTTCCATAAATGTCAGCTCTTACTGCTACTGGGCACTATAAACCACAGAACTCCTAATTAAAGCAAAACAAAGAATCACAGAGTGAAAATGCAGGAGCCAAATTCAGCTCCTGCACAAGTTAAGAATCCTTGCTGTGTAATCCTGACAGAACATGACTTGGTCTCTAATACTTTTAGGAACAGAGTTCATTACTTTAAGAGGCAGTTTTTGTTGAAAAGTCCTTGCATTCTGCAAAAGTTCCCTACTTAGAAATCACTCTCAAAGAAAAGAAGAAGGAGAAAGAAAGAAAAGAAGAAAAGAAAAGAAAAGAAAAGAAAGAAATTGCTCTCATTTTAGGTGTGTTTGTTTGTTTGTTTTGGAGAGAGGGGCAAAGGGAGAGAGAAAATTTTAAGCAGACTCCACACCCAGCATAGAGGTGGACATGGGGCTCAATCTCACAATCCCGAGATCATGACTGGAGCGGAAATCAAGAGTTGGGCCCTTAACTGACTGAGCCACCCAGTCGCCCCAGAAATTGCTCTCTTTGATGTCTTTGATGTTCAGTCTGGCCCGTGAAATGACAACAATGTTTCCTCCTTCCCGAGAGCCTGTGAGATATGTAAAGACAGCTTTTATGGCTTTCCTTAGAACATTCTTCTTAATCCAAGCAGCCTTCCTATGACCTAGGAGGGTCACCATTGTGGCCAGGTCCTTCTAAACGCCTCTAATTTTGTCAGTGTATCTCTTAAAATGTGGCACTCCGGTCAGTATTCAGGACTTGACACAGGGTCCGATTGGTGTAGACGACACTGCTACTGCTTCTTCCTAATTTCTGGACCCGAGATTTTATTAATGCAGCATGAAATGACTTGTTTTGAGTAGAAGAGAAACCCAACGGTGGATCATATAAAGCTTGTGGTCAATTGAAATTCACTGATACCAAATCGAGTCCCCCATTTTATATATTTATAATGTATATTTTGCACTTAAGTCCAAAGCTTTACATTTCTTTCTTTTAAATTTCTTGTTTGTTTCAGCCAAATGTTTCATCTTTTGAGACCAATCTGCATCTTGATTGTGCATTCCCTCTCAACTTAGAAATCATTTTGCAGAGATAAGTGAATTTTTGTTTTCAAAGAAAATTACATCTTCTCACATGTTTTAATTCATATTTTACATTTATTTTTGCATCTCATACTATCTCCATATTTCATAACATTAAAATAAGGTGACATTAAAGTAGAAAACGCTTAAAAAACAAAATATTATTGATTTGCTTCCACTGAGAAGGGCTCCCTCAGATATGGAGTTCCCAGGAATATGATAAGGTCCTGACATACTCTTTGTCACCTGTGGCCCATGTAAGAGAAAGTTCTCACAGGGAACCAGAAGGAGCAAGCAGGGTACCTCCACATGAGGGAATGCTTGGCAACATTCAAAACACATATTAATTCATTCTTACATGGAAAAGTTTTGTGTGGGTATTTTACCAGCCAAAGGGTTCGTTCAGCAAACATGTACGTAGCACTTTCAATAAGCCAGCCACTGTGTCAGACTCCAGGTAAAGAGTTAAAAGGCACAATCTGCTCTCAAAAATTCGGGATTCAGAAAAGGAGAAACACCTGTAGTGAACAGGTTGCAGGGCAGGGAGAGAACACCACGGGAGCCCGGGTTTGGCAAAGAGGAAGGGACCTGGGTATTGCTAACAGGAACACTCCAGGACAGTGTGGGGGAGGCTGGTGCTGGGGTCAAAAACTGAGCGCGAGACATCCAGGTGTGCAGGCAGCTAGGAGAAGGGCACACCAGGCAGAGGGAACAGCACGTACAAGACAGAAAAGGTAGGAAACATCACAGTATAGGTGAGAAAGTTCAAGCAAATGTAATGTGTATTTTATAAGTGTAAAATATAGAACTTTGCAGACTTACTATGAAAAAATGTGAAAGTATCTTATTAATCATTTCCATATTGATTTTTAAGGTGGACTTTTTTTATTTTAGTAAAATACACAAAACACAAAATCTACCATTTTAACCATTTTTAATTGTATGATTCAGTCAAGCAGACACCGCACTGAGTGCAGAGCCTGGCATGGGGCTCCATCTCACAACCCTGAGATCATGGCCTGAACCGAAATCAAGAGTTGGACACTTAACCGACTGAGCCACCCACACTACCCCTCTTTAGATTTTTAATGTGGCTACTAGAAATCTGTATTTATGGGGCTCACATTATATTTCTATTGGACAATGCTGAGCTAGAGCATAGTGGGCATACAAGAAAATAGAGACAGATGGTGCTGGAATCAGCAGATCTAGAGCGAGGGATGAGGGGCCTAATGGACAGCCAAATAACAGACTTATAAGGGAAGTGCCAGCCTCAGACTCAGATTTCAAAGAACACCATGGTGGCTGCGTGGGGGCTAGACTGTAGCAGAGCAAGGCAAGAGGAATGGGAGACTCACAATAATAGAGCCTGGAAGGGAAGAAGATCCAAATCCAGGCAGAAGGCGGCAGAATGGAAAAGAATCCTGGGGTGGGGCAGGGGAGTGGCAGTGGCTGGCTTGGTCACTAAAGCACAGGACTCCCAGGATCATGAGATGTCAACGTTGGGTGTAGCTCTTCGTTGGGTGTAGCTCTTCGTTATAAAAAGAAAAAGAAGAAAAAAGGAAGCACGGTTCCTAACAGAATGACTGCACTAGAATCACCTGGATAAGTAAACAAGTCATAACTTTCACAACTTATCATTTTGAAAGTTTGATGAATATATAAAATCAAAAGCTTTCCAAAACCATTATAAAAACATGAAGAAAAGCCCACTCATAATAGCAACATACACTTTTTTAAAACCACACACAGAACTACCACATATATACACACACACCTAGGTATGAACTCAACAAGAAATGTGCAAGATTGATATGAAGAAAAATAGAAAAGTTTACTGGAGACACAGAAGACTGGAAGAGCAGAGAGAGAGGATCACAGCTGTCACAGAGCATATAGCATGCGCGAGGTACCGTCCATTATATACAATCATGTATACAGTACTCAATCCTTTCAACAACCTTCTGCAATAGGTACTATAATTACTCTATTTTTTTAAAAAAGAGATTGTTTTACAGAAACAGTCAAAATAACATATAAATGTAATGCAAACTTAATTTTAAAGAACTTTTTAAAACATGAATTGACCTTCAAGAGAATGAAAAGACAATCCCAGGATGGGAGAAAATAGTTCCAAAGCATAGATCTGCTAAGAGCATGTATGCAGAATATATAAAGAACTCTTACAATTCAATAATAAAAAAGACAAACTCGTTGAAAACAGGCAAGGATCTGAACAGACATTTCTTCAAAGAAGATATACCTACAGCCAATAAGCACATGAAAAGCTATTAGGGAAATACAGATCAAAATGACAATGAGATACCACTTCACACCTACTAGGAAGGCTCTAGTTAAAAAACAAAACAAAACAAAACAGAGGTGCCTGAGTGGCTCAGTGGGTTAAGCCTCTGCCTTCCGCTCAGGCATATCTCAGGGTCCTGGGATGGAGTCCCGCATGGGGCTCTCTGTTCGGCGCGGAGCCTGCTTCCCCCTCTCTCTCTGCCTGCCTCTCTGCCTGCTGGTGATCTCTCTCATTCTGTCAAATAAATAAATAAAATCTTTAAAAAAAATTTTTATATAAAAAAAAGATAATGAGTGCTAGCAATAATGAGAAATTAGAACTCTCACATATTGCTGGTGGGAATGTAAAATGGTGCAGCTGCTTTGAAAAACACTCTGGCAGTTCCTCAAATGATTAAACATAGGGTTGCCATATGACCCAGCAATTCCACTGCTAAGAATATACCCAAGAGGAATGAAAACGTGTCCAAACAAAAGTTCATAGCCCCATTATTCATAATAGCCAAAAAGTGGAAACAATGTATACGTCCTTCAGCTGACATGTAGATACACAAAATGTACCGTATCCATAAGGTTATGGGTTGAACCGGGTCCTCAAAAAAGAGATGTTGAAGTCCTAATCCCTGGTACCTGTGAACATGACCTTACTGAAAATTAGGTCTTTGCACACATAATCAAGTTACAATGAGGTCATTTTAAGTAATGTGGGCCTTTAATCCAAGAGAAATGGTGTCCTTTCATGAAGGGAGAAGAGACTCAGAAACAGGCTCCCAGAGACAGAATTATGGCATCAAGACAGACCCTCAAGGAAGAAGGCTCTCTGAAGATAGAGGCAGAGGCTAGAGTTTTGGCATATGCCAAGGATTGCCAATAATCACCAGAAGCTAAGAGGCAAGAAAGGATTCTCCTGTAGAGCCATCAGAGATGGAAAAGCCCCGCTGACACCTTGATTTTGGACTTTATCACCTCCAGAACAGGGAGAGAATACACTGCTGTTATTTTAAGCCACCCAGTTTGTGTTACTTTGTTACCCTAGCCCTAGGAACAAATATACCTTAGGATGGAATTCTGTTCAGCAGTAAAAAAAGGATGAGTACTGATACATTCAACAACATGGATGAAACCTAAAAACATTATGCTGAGTGAAAGAAACCTGTCACAAAATATCACAAATTGTATGATTGCATTTATATAAAAGATTCGGATCTAAAAAGGCAGAAAGATTAGGGGCTACCTAGGGCTTGGGTACTGGGGAATGGGATGGGGAATGACTGCTAACTGGCATGGGTTTCTTTTTGGGGTGATGAATATGTTCTAAAGTTAGACTGTGGTAACGGCTGCACAACTGTGAATACACTAAAAAACCACTGAATTGTACAATACTTTAAACATCGAGTTATGTAAATTACATCTCCATAAAGTCACTTAAAAAAACTACTTGCCAAGCTAGTTCTAAAAATCTAGAAAAGAAACTAAGATTAGCCCCAAGATAGGTTGGTTTTTTTTTTTTTTTAAGATTTTATTTATTTGTCAAAGAGAGAGAGAGAGCACAAGCAGGGGGAGCAATAGGCAGAGCAGGCAGAGGGAGAAGCAGGCTCCCTGCTGAGCAAGGAGCCCCATGCGGGACTCGATCCCAGGACCCTGGGATGGTGACCTGAGCAGAAGGCAGCAGCCTAACCGACTGAGCCACCCAGGCGTCTCCCAAAATAGTTTTTAAATGAGTATGTGAGCTGAAAAAATAAATAATTTTCAATAAAGTAATGACAGTAATAGTCATAAGGGAGTATTTATCCTACTAAATATCAAATAGAACATATATTTAACATAAGATATTGTGGTATTGGCCCAGCAAAACAGAAAATTAGGCCACAGAATAGAGGAGTCCAGAAACTGATTGTGTGTGTGTGAGAAAGTAGTAAATGATAAATGTGGCATTTCAGATTAATGCGTCAAGAATGTATTTAATATTCAGAGTGACACTGTTGGGAAAACAGTAACTATGCACACACCATTCACTCACACACTCACACACATCCAGAGGAACTGACGAAAAACTCAAACATGTAAGAAGTTACAGGAGAAAAAGATAGTCATAAGAGAAAACCCTGTTGTGCCTTAGGGTATAACAGGGTTTTTCTACATCAGCACTACTGACTTTTTAGTCCAGAAAAATTCTCTGTTGTAGAGGGCTTTCCTATGCATTGTAGGATGTTTAGCAGCATCCCAGTAGATGCCTGTCATTCCACAACCCCAGTTAGATAACCAAAAAATGTCTCCTCACATTGCCAAACAGCCCTTGAAGGGCAAAATATCTCGCACTGGAGAACCACTCTGGGAGGGAATGACAGCCACAAAATACAAAATACACAGAGTAAAAAACTGATACATTTAAATGTAAAATTTAAAACTATGGTTTAACAAAGATGCCATGTAGTTAAAAGACAAGCACCAACTTTAAAAAGCACTAAGTTGGGACTAAATACTTAAAACAAATATAAATGACCAAAAATCGGGGCGCCTGGGTGGCTCAGTGGGTTAAAGCCTCTGCCTTCGGCTCAGGTCATAATCCCAGGGTCCTGGGATCGAGCCCCAAGTCGGGCTCTCTGCTCAGCGGGGAGCCTGCTTCCTCCTCTCTCTCTGCCTGCCTCTCTGCCTACTTCTGATCTCTGTCTGCCAAATAAATAAATAAAATCTTTAAAAAAAAATGACCAAAAATTAATATTCAGAATACATAAAAGACTACTACATATTAAAAAACAGCCCAATTAAAAGGAGACATTTCTCAAAAAAGAAAATACCAACAGCCAATAATCATGAAAAGATGCCCAATCTCACTAGTAACTAGGGAAATGCAAATTAAAACACTGATCAGCATCATTTTTCACCCATCAGATTGGCAAAAATGAAAAAGATTAACAGCATCAAATGTTTAAAAGAGCTAGGGAGGGCGCCTGGGTGGCTCAGTGGGTTAAAGCCTCTGCCTTCGGCTCAGGTCATCATCTCAGGGTCCTGGGCTCGAGCCCCGCATCGGGCTCTCTGTTCAGCAGGGAGCCTGCTTCCCTCTCTCTCTGCCTGCCTCTCTGCCTACTTCTGATCTCTCTCTCTCTCTAATAAATAAATAAAATCTTTAAAAAAATAAATAAAAGCTAGGGAAATAGACATTATTATACACTGTGGGTGGGCAGTTTGCCATTAAATGTCCACACCGTCCCACCCAGCAATTCAAACTGCAGGTTTGAAACGTCCACATAGGCACACAGACACATGTGGAAGGATGTTCTCTGCCACGCTGTGTCTAACTGTAAGCAATCTATGCAATCTCACATACTATGAAATCTTAATAAACCGTGGAATTTACAGAGCAAGGAGAAACAATAAGGCAGATCTCTACACACATATGAACAAAGAAAAAGTTCCAAGACCCATTTTTAAGTATAAAAAGTCAAGCTGCTGAATAGGTACAATATGCCATATTTGTAAAATACGTATTAGTAGAAATTTAACACGAAATCTTACATCTTACATACATGTAACTTATGTTAATACTTGTCAGTAAATGTTAAGAAAGAGAAATAGAAAAACACATCCCAAACTGGTAACAGGTCTTACTTTAGGGCTAACAGAGTAAAGATGGAGATGGAGATGGAGAGAGATCAAACAGAATCCATTTTGTTTAAATTTCTTACATGATTGTTTTCTAAAGGCTGTATGCATGAAGGACAACTAAAATAAATATAAAGGATAGGGCGCCTGGGTGGCTCAGTGAGTTTGGCGTTTGCCTAGGCTCCAGTTATGATTCCAGGGTCCAGGGATTGAGCCCTGTCCAATCTCTGTTGTTCCCCCTGCTTCTGCTCTCACTCTCTCTCAAATAAATAAATTTTTAAAATTAAATATAAAAGAATACATTTTAGAACCAGCTCAGCCTGACCAAAACGAATCATTATTTCCTATTAAGCCGCTTTTCTCCCACACTTCCTAATTCTGATAGTTAACAAAATATTCCCATGCAGTTCCCTCTATCCATGTAATAGAACTAAAAAAATACGGTATGGGGCTCCTGGCTGGCTCAGTCGGTGGAGCACGCGACTCTCGATCTCGAGGTTGTGAGCTGGAGCCCCATGTTGGGTGTAGGCATCACTTAAAAAAAAAAAAAAAAAAAAAAAAACCTTTAAAAATGGCATAAATAACGTAGTGTTCTCAAGGAGCAGGTATCTAAGACAGTTTGCGCCCCATCAGTATATCAAAAGCTCAGAAAGCGTTGGGTTTCCTTATATGTTAATGAACACGGATCAATTTCGTAGGCATCTCTAGGGTTCCAGTCTCCATCCCAGGGACGCGGAAAGAGAAAGAGCTGGCTCCCAGCAAGGCCCAGAGCAGCGGGTGTGGTCTGGGAGGAAAGGGGTGGAAACACTGGGGGCGGGGGCAGGTCCCCACGAATGGCGGGGAGGGAACTGTAACTGCGGCCGCGTGCAACACGCCGCGCCCCAGGAGTTGCCAGGGGCTGTGGGCGGCGCCTCCTTTTGAGCTGACCGGGTCTAGAGGCCGCGAAGGTTTGGTAGGTGCTCCTAGAGACAGACGAAAGGGTCCGGGGGCTGCGTGGTGGGCCCCGGGCCGGAGGGAAAGCCCTCGTCGCACACTGGGGTGCTGAACCGCCGCGGCGGTGGGGGGCGAGGAGGCCGCGCCCGGGGAGGGGAACAAGGGCTGGGCCAAGTCGCTCGGGGACGGCGGGGTCCCCGCAATAAGTCGCCCCCACACACAGGGACATCTCCAGCTCCACACTGCTTCTCCTCAATCTGCACTGGAATCCCTCCCCTTCGCTCGCACAAGGTGGGTGAAAGGCCCCGCGGATCCCTTGTTCTCACTTACCTGCGACCCGGGACCTAACCCGAACACCTGCGGCACCTCACGCTGAAGAACTGGAACCCTCCTCCGCCACCTGAGCGCACCCACCCGGATCCACTAGGGCCGAAACCACTTCCGGTCCTGCGACGGACTAAGAGGACGTAAACCCAGCTGGGGTGTACAGATGGGCGACGCCATGTTGTACGGAAGCTGCTGGGGCAGCTGTGTCCTCCCCAGTTTCTCCACTGTTGAACAAAGGATCTGTTAAGATTGGAAAGGCTTAACGTCTCTTCAGAAAAGGGGTGTTTTGTTTTTGTTTCTGGGGTGGTATTTTTACTTGTGTTGGTTTTGGTCTTAACAGAAGAAGCCTCTGGAATCCTCACAAATGCAATATGGAACATCTAATTGTTATTACTAATTAGCTCAAGTCATGTTACTCTCCTGCACTAATTATCTTAACTGTTAAATGACAAAGGTAAATGGGAGAGACACTTGTTTAAATATTGTATTCCTGATTAGCAGTGCATTTTGTACTATTGCCATTGTAATAATTATGCCACCTTTTATAACAATAACTACAATACCTTCTGTTTATATTTAAAAATCATTCATTCAACTAGTCTTTATCAGCAACTATTATATGTCAAGAGGCTAATGTGTGTGATGTATTGTTACTCTGTCAATAGAAAGTGTAACAGAAGGAGAAAAGAGATGAGCATAAAGAATATAAGGTATAGGGACGCCTGGGTGGCTCAGTTGGTTGGACGACTGCCTTCGGCTCAGGTCATGATCCCGGAGACCCAGGATCGAGTCCCGCATCGGGCTCCCAGCTCCACGGGGAGTCTGCTTCTCCCTCTGACCTTCTCCTCGCTCATGCTCTCTCACTGCCTCTCTCTCAAATAAATAAATAAAATCTTAAAAAAAAAAAAAAAAGAATATAAGGTATAGTAATAGCTGCTGTTTGTTGACTATGTACACACCATGTGCTGGGAAATTATTTTATGTATTTCATCTCATTTAATCCTCAAAACAAACTACTGAAGCAGTACTATTAGCAGTGACATTTTACATAAAATGGAGAAAGGTTAAATAAATTTCTCAAGGTAGTAGCAAGGAAGCATTAGAGCTGAGAATCAACCCTCAGTCTATCTTCTTGCAAAGCTTATTGCCCTCATTCTCTGTATTATACTGCCTCCTGTACAGGAAAAGAGGTTCTAAGTTCCATTAGGTAAGTACCCATACAGCGGAAATTTATGGCAGATGTAGAGGATTAGCCCCCTACATTTTAATACTCCATCCTGAAACACCTTAAAAAAAAGTAAAGAGGAAATGCAAATTAAAACCACAATGAGGGAGTCTGGGTGGCTCAGTGGTTTGTGTCTGCCTTTGGCTCAGGTCATGGTCCCAGAGTCCTGGGAGCCTGCTTCTCCCTCTCCCACTAACCCTGCTTGTGTTCCCTCTCTTGCTGTCTTTCTCTCTCTCTCTGTCAAATGAATAAATAAAATCTTTAAAAAATAATAATAAAATAAAACCACAATGAGATGCTTTTACATACCAGCCAGAAAGGCTAAGATGAAAGGGACAGAAAACACCCAAGTATTGACAAGGATGTGGAGCACCCAGAACTCTCATAGGCTGCTGAGGGAATATAAACTGGTACAGTCACTTTGTTAAACTGCTTGGCACTATCAATAAAGCTGAATATAGGTATAGCCTAGTCCCAGCAGTTTCAGTCCGAGGTATATGTCCAACAGAAATATGCACATATGTTCACTGAAAGGACCAACACAAAAAAAGCCCATACCTGTAATTGGCAATAGACCTAACCTGGAAACTACCCAAATACTACGCTGTTAGTCAATGTGGAGTAATGACTCTGGAAGAGAACATGGGGAGGCTCATGAAGTGCTAATAATGGTCTATTTCTTAATCTGAGCACTGGTTTACATGTGTAAACTAGGTTGCATATTTGTGGACACTTTCCTGAGTGTATATATATTTCAATAAGACTTTTTTATAAAGATTTTATTTATTTATTTGACAGAGAGTGCACAAGTAGGCAGAGCACTGGGAGAGGGAGAAGCAGGCTCTCTGATCTGCAGGAAGCCTGATGTGGGCTCGATCCCAGGATCTGGGATTGTGACCTGAGCCGAAAGCAGCTGCTTAACTGACTGAGCCACCCAGGCACCCCAAAACTTTTTTTTTTAATGAAAGTAAAGGAGTGAAAAGTTTATAAAACCCAAAGAAGCAAAAGAATAATAATGGAGGGGCACCTGGGTGGCTCAGTGGGTTAAGCCGCAGCCTTGGGCTCAGGTCATGATCCCAGGGTCCTGGGATCGAGTCCCACATTGGGCTCTCTGCTCAGCGGGGAGCCTGCTTCCCTCTCACTCTCTCTCACTCTCTGCCTGCCTCTCTGCCTACTTGTGATCTCTGTCTGTCAAATAAATAAATAAATAAACTCTTTTAAAAAAAACATTTAAAAAAAGATTTTATATCTTTATTTGAGAGAGAGACAGAGAAAGCCCAAGTAGGGGGAAGGAGCAGAGAGAGAGGGACAAGAAGACTCTCCACTGAGTGGGGAGCCCCACACAGGGCTCGATCCCAGGACCCTGAGATCATGACCTGAGCTGAAGTCAGACCCTCAACTGACTGAGCCACTCAGGTGCTCCTGGAGATTTAAAAACATCTTTTTTTTTTTCTTCAAGATTTTACTTATTTGAGAAAGACACCCAGAGAGGGAATATGAGCAGGGGGAATGGGAAAAGGGGAAGCAGGCTTCGTGCCGAGCAGGGAGCCTGATGTGGGGCTCCATCCCAAGACTCTGGGATCATGACCTGAACCAAAGGCAGATGCTTAATGACTGAGCCACCCAAGTGCCCCTAAAAAAATCTTAATAATAGAAAGATCAAAGAAGAAATCCCAATGCAAAGTTGTAATATTTGATTTGAGAGGTAATAAAAGATTTGAGAGGTAATGAAAATACTACATATGAAGTTCATAGGATACAGGTAAAATAAGAACCTTGTATGCATTTACAGTAGAAAATAAGACTAAAAATTAAATATATGTGATTGGGATGCCTGCGTGGCTCAGTTGGTTAAGTGGGTGCCTTTGGCTCAGGTCATGATCCCAGCATCCTGGGATCGAGTCCCACATTGGGCTCCTTGCTCGGCAGGGAGCCTGCTTCTCCCTCTGCCTCTGCCTACCACTCTGTCTGCCTGTGCTCTCTTTCTCTCTCTCTCTAACAAATAAATAAATTTTTTAAAAATCTTAAAAAATATATGTGATCATCCTAATACATTATGAGAAACAAACAAAAATATAAACCCAAAACAGTAGAAGGAAGAAGATAAATAAAGAAGATGAAGATTAATAAAAGAGAAAAAGATATAATGCAGATGGCCAAAAAACTAAAATTAAGTCTTTGGAAAGATTAATAAAGAAAACAAGTTTCTATGAGATTGATATAGATAAAAGAGAAGTAGCAACAAATAAGTAATATTAGGACTGAAAAGGGGCATTATAACAAAATATGCAGAAATTTAAAAAACTAGAAAACATGATGAAAAACTTCTGCCAAAAAAAAAAATGGCTAGACAAGAAAAATGAAAAGACGCCACAGATTGAGAGGAAATATCTGCAAACACTAATCTAATAAAGGATTCCTATGCAGAATATACAATGAACTTTTGAAACTCAACACTCAATTAAAAAGTGAGCAAAAGACCTGAATAGACATCTCGCTGAAGAAGATATAGGCTAGGGTTGCCTAGGTGGCTCAGTGGGTTAAGCCTCTGCCTTCTGCTCAGTTCATGATCTCAGGGTCCTGGGATCGAGCCCCACATTGGGCTCTCTGCTCAGCAGGGAGCCTGCTTCACCCTCTCTCTTTGCCTGCCTCTCTGCCTACTTGTGATCTCTCTCTCTGTCAAAAAAAAAAAAAAAAAAAAAAAAACCCTTAAAAAAAAAAAAAGATATAGGCTGTCCAAATAAGCATATGAAAAGATGTTCAGGGATGCCTGGGTGACTCAGTCAGTTAAGGGGCTGTCCTGGGCTCAGATCATTATCTCAGGGTCCTGGGATCGAGTCCCACATTGGGCTCCTTGCTCATCGGGGAACCTGTTTCTCTCTCTCTGCCTATAACTCTCCCTGTTTGTGCACTCTCTCTCTGACAAATAAATAAACAAAAATCTATTTAAGGGGCACCTGGCTGGCTCAGTGGGTTAAGCTTCTGCCTTCAGCCCAGGTCATGATCTCAAGGTCCTGGGATCGAGCCCCACATTGGACTCTCTGCTCAGCAGGGAGCCTTCTTCGCCCTCTCTCTCTGCCTGCCTCTCTGCCTACTTGTGATCTTTCTCTCTGTCAAACAAATAAATAAAATATTTTTTAAAAAAATCTATCTAAAAAAAAAACCTACACACAAATGTTTATAGAAGGTTTAGTCATAAATTGAAAGCAACCAAGATGTTCTTTAATATGTGAATGTATAATCAAACTGTGGCACATCCATACAATGGGATATGTTTCAGCAATAGAAAGAAATGATCTATCAAACCATAAAAGGACATAGAGAAATCTTAAATGCATATTGCTAAGTGAAAGAAGCCATTCTGAGAAGAGTATATACTGTATGTTTCCAACTACATGACGTTCTGGAAAAGGCAACAGTAAAAGGATCAGTGGCTTAGTTGGTTAAGAGTCTGACTCTTCATTTTGGCTCAGCTCATAACCAGGTCCTGGGATCGAGCCCTTGAATCAAGCTCTGCACTGAGCACTGAGTGTGGGACCTGTTTGAGATTTTCTCTCTCCCTCTCCCTATGCCCCTACACCCACCCTTTGCATACGCACTCTTCCTCTTGATAGGAAGGAAGGAAGGAAGGAAAAGAAAGCTCAGTGCTTGCTAGGAGCTCTTGGGGAGGAAAGCAGGGGTGCACAGGTGGAGTACAGAGGATTTTTTAGGGCAGTGAACCTATTCTCTGACACTGTAATGGAGGCATGACATTATGCATGGAACAAAACCCATAGAATTGTGCAACACAAAGAGAAAACCCTAAAATAAACTATGCCTTTTAGTTGGTAATAATGTATCTATATTGGTTCATCAATTGTAACAAATGTACCACACCAGTGCAAGATTTAATAGTAGGGAAAACTGTATGTGTATGTGTGTGTTGGGGTGGGGAAAGTAGCATATGGGAGCTCTCTTTACTCTCTGTTCAAATTTTCTATAAACCTAAAATTGGTCTACAATGAAAATCCATTCATTTTAAAATGTTGTGCCATGAACTGCTTGCTTTGTCTAAAAATGCTTTATTCATTTATTCATTGATTTTGAGGACAACTTAAGGTCAAACACTGGGATGTCATATACAGAAAGTTCAAGAATTATGGCAGGAAGTGCTAGTGGCCTACCCACTATCACCAGTCTCCCCTCTGCTTAGGAACATTTTTCAAATACACTAAAAATTGCACTTTAAAAATACGTTTAAATTGGATTCATTCAAAAGTTGTTTGTTTGTTTGTTTGTTTGTGGGGTGGTTTTGTTTTTTGTTTTTTTTTCTCCATTGGTAATAGGTATGGTCGTCTGATTAAGTTCTAGCCAAAGAGGTATAAAGAAAAGCTTTTGCACTGGACTTTCAGTGTTTCTTTAAAAGGGGGCAGACAACTGCCCCAAGCCTTTTTTGCCTGTTTGTTGTTACCCTCCCATTATTTCTTGCTAAGACTAGGACTTGATGGCTGGAGCTCCTCACAGCTCTCCACCACAGTGGCACTTTGTGAAGATGGAAGCCAGGTGCCTAGGAAGGTGGGGTGGAGAGACAGAAGCCTAGATCCTTGATGCCTTCCTTCTGCGGTTTCCATATCAACCCTCAACTACCAACCTCTGAACTTCTTTATATTAGAAAATAAACTAATTTTTAAGCCACTATAGTCTTTGTTATCCACAGCGAAATCCAGTCCCTAACTGTTAGATGAAATGAAAGGTATTAATGATAATGCACACTACACAAGTCAACTAAAAACTGTTAAATACATGGGGTGCCTGGCTGGCTCAGTCAGTGGAGCATTCAGCTCTTGATTTTGGAGTTGTGAGTTTGAGCCCCATATTGGATGCAAAGATTACTTAAACCTAAAATATTAAAGGGGCACCTGGTGGCTCAGTCAGTGAAGTGTCTGACTCTTGATTTCAGCTCAAGTTACTGTCTCAGGGTCATGAGACCAAGCCCCGCCTTGGGTTCTGTGCTCAGCGGGGCATCTGCTTAAGGTTCTCTCTCTGCCTCTCCCCTCCCTCTCCCCCACAATGTGTGCTCTCTCTCTCTCATTCTAAAATAAATAAGTCTTTAAAAAAATAATTTAAAAAATATTAAAAATGAATGAACAAACAAGCAAATGAAAAGTGAAAACACTACTTTACTGGCATTGTTGAGTGTCTTGAAGATAAAGGTCAAAGCTTAGAGGAACCACTAAATAGGTCTTTCCTGAAAGTCCTATTTCCTTCCCTCAAAATTCTATCCATCCGTTCCGCCCACTGATCCTTTCTATATACTTTTGTAACATTATTAGTTACCCTACGGATTGTAAACACTACATTGCTATCCACTCAAGAAGCATATAAGCTAGCTAGAAAGAGAAAAAGATTATTTGTTAGCAAATGAGAAAAGATATCCTTTTTTGTGGTTTAGAGAGATACAGAACTTTTCTCTCTCTCCTGAAAAGGGGAACAAAATGTCCTCTTGGAAAAAAAGAAACTCATGAAGGCCCCTTAGAATGAGGGTGAGACTCTCCCTACCCTGGGACAAGTTCACCCAACAACAGAGGTTGAAAGGCTGGTGAGTCAGCACTCCTTTTGTTTTGTAGGGAGTGGTAAGCACACTTGGGTGTTAAGTTGAATTTCTTTGCAAGGTAAAAGCATAAGAAATAAGAATATTCAGGAGACCAGTCAGAGATAAAGAGAGGAGTCAGCTCCAACCTACCTGGGAGAAAGAGAAAGATATCTCAGAGGAGAGACTTTTCGGGGAGTAAGAAGTGTTTAAAGTGTTTGGGGAGTTGAGTTGAAGTTCTTTGGTGTGGCATGTATACATGTAATGTAACCATGTCTTCTGTCTCTCATAGGCAAGGCTCAGTAAAGTCTATCATTCTCCAATGTTTTTGCTCCAGTAAATTCTTTGGAGGAATGTGAATACGTGTTTTTGTATCCATGTTTGCAAGAGGAAAAGCAAAGTTATTTGCCAGCCTTCTGGAGCTGGAGGCTAAAGGGTAGATTGCCATCATCTAAGCTACAGAGCAAGAAGCACAAGAAGAGAATTCCAGTTAAAGATGGTGGACTGAACCACACATAACTCCACTTCCTACTGCAATCTCTCTTTAAAATGGGAAAAAAACACAAAATCTCAAGGCAAGAAAGATATAGAAAAAGACCACCAAAACGAGAGCCAACATAGCCAGGAGTCAGCCACCATCCCTCAGGTTTGGCAAAGACTCAAAGGCAGAAAGACGAGTGGGAAAGTTTTACAGTGAAAATGAGGGTGGCTGGAGATAATGCTCTGGCAGTCATCCTTGTGGGGAAGCTGGAGATGGGCTAACTAGAAGCCAGGTTTCTTACGTGATTGGTTTGGCTTTCTCGGTTTGGTCCTGTGTTGGAAGTGGGAGTGAAATGTAGAAAGCTGACTCATCAACAAGTTCTAACCATTCTGGGCTGTTTGCCTCAGAGGCTGTGTTTTGGCTTCCCAGGCTGGTTGCGGTAGAGGTTATGGGTCAGCGTTCTATTGTCATACGTAGTTTGGCTGGTGTCTCTTTGGACAGACAGTCTCTTAGAGAACAGGAGATAAATCACTAACATTTTGGAAGTTGGAAGACAGGAGGAGAGTGGGAACTGACTTAGCAGACTCCTCATCTATCAAAAGTCAGGCCAGGAGCAAGCCTGGTTTGCCCTAGAGGACCACCAAAAAGCTCAAGACTTGGCAGCACCAGGTACTCAAGAAGCAGCAGTAAAGCTGGGACTAAGAGAAGAAGAATTGGTTAAAAGCCAATTTCAAAAGCAGTTAAACCACCAGATTTCCTCCCTAGCTGCCAAGGGACGGCTCCTCCGGCCTCTGCAGGTTTAGGTTTGATTCCCTGGAAAGAATGAAGTAGAAGGTACCTTGTCTAGTCAAGAATAGGGGAGCCATATGAAAAAACACAAGAAATCAGTGAAAATTATTTACTTTCAAGACTTCTACCTTACTTTCCCTACATCAGCAACCAATGTTAAAGGCCAAGTGTTTGGGGGCACCTGGGTGGCTCAGATGCCTTCAGCTCAGGTCATGATCCCAGAGCCCTGAGAGCCAGCCCAGCATCAGGCTCCCTGCTCTGCAGGAAGCCTGCTTCTCCTTCTCCCACTCCCCTGCTTGTGTTCCCTCTCTTGCTGTGTCTTTCTCTGTCAAATAAATAAGCAAAAATCTTAAAAAAAAAAAAAAGGCCAAGTGTTTAAGAAAAATTTTCAGGGGCGCCTAGGTGGCTCAGCGGGTTAAGTGTCTCACTCTTGATTTAGGCTAAGGTCATTATCTCTGCACTCAGTGGGGCATCAATGAGAGTTTCTCCCTCCCTCTGCCCCTCCCCTCCAAGCTCTCTCTCTTTAAAATAAATAGATTTTTGAAAAAAAAAATTTTTAAAAAGAAAACATTTTAGATAATTTTGTTATGAGCATACATCAAAATTTCTTTACTATCTTGCAACAAGGGAGAAGGCCTATAGTAGGACACTTCTAAGTGGACCAAAAGATTATCGGGAAATGGAAAAGTGCATTGTTCTAAGCATACCCTTCCCACTTATCAGATTCTATAGGGTTGGTGCCTTTTGTGTCTTTGAGCACTTTTACTATGCTGGAGAGATACAGGTTAATTTGTAGAAAACTAATAGTAACACAAACACTTATCGTCTTTAGATGTGCAAATAAATGCTCTTAGAGGAAGCTTCTATTGACAACCCTGCCCCCACAAGCCCTCAATAAGCCAGCTTTGTGTCTATTGAGAAAATTTATTTCAACATTTTTTAAAGATTGATTGATTGACGGATTTTAGAGAAGGTGGGGAGGGGCTGAGGGAGAGGGAGAGAGAGTCTCAGGCAGACTCCAAGCTGAGTTCAGATCCCCACTCAGAACTCGGTCTCATGACACTGAGATCATAACCCGAGCTGAAACTGGGAGTCCGACACTTAACAGACTGTGCCACCCAGGTGCCCCATATGTCAACATTTTTGATGGGCTTAGGTATTTGTTTGGTCTTTGGGTTTCCCTTTAAAATGACTGTAACATCTTTTCCAGTTCCCTCATTAATTAATGAGTTAAATTAAAACTTTGACATGTATTTATTTTGTATGTGCAATTGAGTCATAATTTTCCTTTTTTTTTTTTAACCTATTGAGATGTCCAATTAAAAGATTTACTTTTGGTAGAGATATTTGGGAGGAAAAGAGATTGATTGGAAAATCATTTTAGGGGCACCTGGCTTGGCTAAGTCAGTGGAGCGTGCAACTCTTGATCTCAGGGTTGCAAGTTCGAGCCCCGTGTTGCATGAAGAGATTACTTAAAAATAAAATCTTAGGGCGCCTGGGTGGCTCAGGGGTTAAGCCTCTGCCTTCGGCTCAGGTCACGATCTCAGGGTCCTGGGATTGAGCCCTGCATCGGGCTCTCTGCTCGGTGGGGAGCCTGCTTCCTCTTCTCTCTCTCTCTGCCTGCCTCTCTGCCTACTTGTGATCTCTGTCTGTCAAATAAATAAAATCTTTAAAAAAAAATAAAATAAAATCTTAAAAAAAGAAAGAAAGAAAATCATTTTAAATTAGATACAAAAAAGAAAAGAAAGTGTAGTGAAATTCACTACAATCTGAACTGAAAGATGCGGGGGTGGACAACTGGCTTCTCGGAAGTTTTAATCCCTTCGGTTTTATCAGAATTTTGTGTAGGCATTTTATGAGAAGTTCTAATTCTTCCTAGAAGGCGGCTGCAATTACATCACTAAGATGAACACAGAAGCGCATCCTGGTTCCAGTTTGGATTTTTTTTCTTTTACAGGTTAGTGATTCATGAATCTCTAGTCCAAAGCTGTGTCTCTACTTACTCTCCATGCTCTCAGCGTGCTGGGTCCTGAGGAGAGAAGACCTTGCTCCAAAATGTAAATCATACTGAGCATGCTGTTCTGACTCTTGATCTCAGCTCAGGTCTTGATCCCAGGGTCATGAGTTCAAGCCCTGCATTATGCTTCATGCTGGGCATGGAGCCTACTTTTTTTTAAGATTTTATTTATCTATTTGACAGAGAGAGACCACAGGTAGGCAGAGAGGCAGGCAGAGAGAGAAAGGAGGAAGCAGAGAGCCAGCCTGATGTGGGACTCGATCCCGGGACTCTGAGATCATGACCTGAGCCGAAGGCAGAGGCTTAACCCACTGAGCCACCCTGGCGCCCCAGCAATTTGGGTTTTTACATGCGCTTTTATTTTTATTTATTTATTTATATATTTTTAAAAGCAGTCTCCATGAGGCGCGTTGGAGTGTTTCAGTGGGTTAAAGCCTCTGCCTTCCGCCCAGGTCATGATCTCAGGGTCCTGGGATCAAGCTCGAGCTGGGTTTTCTGCTCAGTAGGGAGCCTGCTTCCCTTGCTTCCTCCTCTCTCTCTCTGCCCGCCTCTCTGCCTACTTGTGATCTCTCTGTCAAATAAATAAATAAAATCTTTTAAAAAAAAAAGCCCAAATTGCTCAAAATGAAATGTTATTCAGCTTTAAAAAAGAATGTGATTATAATACAGGGTACAACAGGAGTGAAACTTGCAGGTACTTTTTTTTATTTTACTTATTTATTTGTCAGAGAGAGAGAGAGAGAGCGAGCACAGGCAGACAGAATAGCAGGTAGAGGCAGAGGGAGAAGCAGGCTCCCTGCTGAGCAAGGAGCCCGATGTGGGACTCGATCCCAGGACACTGGGATCACGACCACAGCCGAAGGCAGCCACTTAACCGACTGAGCCACCCAGGTGTCCTGAAACTTGCAGGTATTTATGCTGACTGCCATAAGCCAGATACAAAAGGACAAGTATGCATGATTCCACTTATCTGAGGTTGCTAGAAGAGTCAAACTCACAGAGTCTGGAGTGCAATAGTGATGACCAGGGGGGATAGGGGAATGGGAACTTACTGTTTTTGTTTTTGTTTTTAATCAGATTCTGATAAAGAATCTGATAATCAGAGAGAGCATAGGCAGGGGGAGCCACAGGCAGAGGGAGAAGCAGGCTTCCTACAGAACAGGGATCCTGATGCGGGACTTGATCCCAGGGATCATGACCTGAGCTGAAGGCAGATGCTTAACCGACTGAGCCACCCAGGTGCCCCGGGAAGTTACTGTTCATTGGGCACAGAGTTACAGTTTGGGATGATGGAAAAAATCTGGACATCAATGGTGGTGATAGTTGCAAAACAATGCAAATACACTTAATGCCACAGAAGTATACATTTAAACATGCTTACAATGGTAATTTTTATGGTAAATATGATAAATATGGTAAAATGGTAGATATATATATATATATATATATATATATATAATCTCAATCATAAAAATGATTTAAATGATATATTTTATGTTTATTTTACTGCAATTCTTTTAAATTGCAGACCAGCAAGTACAAAGACTACTTTGAATTGTACTATATTAGACTCCAGGCTTCTCAATCTAAATTTATCAACCCCAGCAGATCTTTTCACATGCTACCAACTAGCTCCTTTCCAACTGCCCACTCCACATTTATTCTACCTCTTTCTCCACTAGTCATTTAGTTACTAATGCTAGAAATCTGTGAAATGTCCTAGACTCCTGCTTCTCCCTCATCCTTCTGTGTGTCAATGAGCACTGCTTGGCGAACTGGGCCAGTTGTGAAGAAATCATTCCTCCCCCGCAAAGTCACCCACCTCTGCCCTGTTTTATGGGGCTGAGGCTGGGTCTCTGCACTTCCCATTTTCCTGTTGCCAGCCTGGCTCTCTGTCGGGTTCTGCCAATAGTGGGAGATCAGAGGCAGGAGAAAGGGAGAAGGGACCGCTCCTTCCTGTTTGCTTCCTGTTTCTATCCCAGTCACCCAGGCAACAGTTCTTCGTGCCAGCAGCAGCAGCAGTTGGTTCCAGCTCTGGACTCCATTCCATATTCCCAGAACTAGCCTCAGAGACACAGTACCAGCTAGGCAGCAACCGTCCTCAGAGGTTTAAGTCCCAACACCGCAGGGGCCCACGGAGGAGCTACTGAGGCTCTAGCCAATCCCAACCCTGACCCTTTATTTCCCCCATCTATTTCTTGCAATTACTACTTCTTTGTTCTACTTTCTCTTTTCAATTCTTCAATGCCTGTGATATCTCCAATAACTTTTTTTTTTTAAAGTCTGGGCTTTGTCCCATTTATTTATTGAAAGAGAGAGAGCACGCACAAGGTTGGGGGGGGGAGGTGGGCAGAAGGAAAGGGGGGTGAGGGTATCCCTAGCAGGCTCTACTTCCATCGCAGAGCCGGATGTGGGGCTTAATCTCACAACCCTGAGATCATGACCTGAGCTAAAATCAAGAGTCAGACACTTAATCAACTAAGTCACCCAGGAGCCCTCCAGTAACTCTTCATATAAATTTTCTTAGTTAAGATAACTGCTATAGTTTTTTTTCTTTACTGAAGACTGACCAATACAGAAAATGGTCCCAAGAGTGATTCTAGAAAATAGACTTTGAGATACAGGATTTGATTTGTTTATACCCTTAAACTCAAATGCAATGCAGAGCAAGTTGTCAACGGAAAACGGGATGTAGGGGCATCATAAGTGCTCAACTTATCACCGTTAGTCATTTGTGTTGCAGTGTCCACTAAAGCAAATGCTTTGGAGCCACCTGATGGTAATGGTGACCGTAACAAGTCTATGTTGGGAGTGGCTTCATTTGCACCCACCAAAGAGCTTATATAGGAAAGGGAAAGTTCGGGACGCCTGGGTGGCTCAGTTGGTTGGGCGGCTACCTTCGGCTCAGGTCATGATCCCAGCGTCCTGGGATCGAGTCCCACGTCGGGCTCCTTGCTCAGCGGGGAGCCTGCTTCTCCCTCTCCCTCTGCCTGCCACTCTGTCTGCCTGTGCTCGCTTGCTCTCTCTCCCTCTCTCTCTGACAAATAAATAAATTTTAAAAAAATTAAAAAAAATTTAAAAAAAAGAAAGGGAAAGTTCAAGTCACTAAACATTCAGTTCAATGACAGAGAATGAGTTTTTTATGGCAGCCCTAAAGAATCCTTATGTTTTATACCTGAAAACTAATCTTGCTGACAATTGAACATAAAATTTAATTGTGATTTCAGAGTTACAACATAAGTTGATTTTATAGCCTTGCCAGAACTCTCTGGTGAAAGATAGGGCATTGATGGGGAAGGGTATGGCACTGAAACTGGAATGGTGACATCTGGGTTAACTCCAAGTTAAGATTCTAGACTGCCCAAACCTCTCTGAACCTCCAGAATCAGTGGAGACAACCTTCTATCCCTTGCTTAAAATCCCTGTAACAACATCATCTAAAAGATGTCTGTTTTCCTCAAGTTCCACTCCAACCACTATTTGTTACCCATAGATCAGGGTTTCTCAACATTTTGGGCTATGGATGACTGTTGTGAGCAGATGTCCTGTGCATTGTGAGGTACTTAGCATCATCTCTGACCTCTCACTAGTTCCCAGGCCCAAGCTGGGACAACCAAAATTTTTTTCAGACATTTCTAAATGTACCCTGGGAGAAAAAAAAAAATCATCCCCATTAGAGGACCACTGCTCTAGATCTGTAAGTAGGGTAAGATCTCAACATGTTCCAAGTCTGACTGGGATGAAATGACTTGTGCTTATTATTGCAATAGTTTCCTCATTTATATTTGCAGACTTGGAGAATATGTAAAAGAATGGATTCTTTTTTTCCACGAAGGCAATAAATAAGGAAGACAGAATCTAACACCAGATTTGGTTGAATTATTAACCAATTCAATTCAACTGATGAGCACTTTTCCAGAATTCTTGATTTAACGTGCCAGCTTGTGCAGCTGGAAATGGCTTTAACAGTTGGTTGACTGAAACTTTAAGTATTGGCCTACATTCAATGAAGATGAGATGCAAGAACTTTCCGATATAATTTAGAAGGAATCCAAGGTCTTAAGGAGATAAAAATGTTGGAGTAGATCTATCATGTATGAATGGACACTCCCTCACCATTTCACCTAAGAAATCACAGAAGACACTCCAACCGCTAAGGCACTGAGAAATATATTAGTGGATGGGCACCAGTATGCCTGTAACCTATGTGGTGGACCCTTTCCTATAGACAGATCTGATGAAGGGAGAAGTTACAGTTGAGATGGATTCCCTAAATTCAATGGAGATATAGGATCCTAGAGTAGCAGAAGTCAAAGACAATGTGAATCAAGAGACAATATGTGGACTTCCTTCCAAAGAGTATAGTATGGGGGTGCCTGGCTGACTCAGTCGGGGGAGTATGTGACTCTTGATCTCAGCATTGTGAGTTCAAACCCCATGCTGGGTGTAGAGACTACTTAAAAATAAAATCTTCTTTTTAAAAAAGATTTTATTTATTTATTTTTATTTATTTGAGAGACAACGATCACAAGTAGGCAGAGAGGTAGGCAGAGAGAGAGGAAGGGAAGCAGGCTCCCTGCTGAGCAGAGAACCCGATTCGGGGCTCGATCCCAGGACCCTGGGATCATGACCTGAGCTGAAGGCAGAGGCTTTAACCCACTGAGCCACCCAGGTTCCCCAAAAATAAAATCTTTAAAACAACAACAACAACAACAAAGAGTACAGTACGAAGAGAGGCTGGGGGGAAAGATTGACTTTACAGTGTAGAAACCCAACAAAACTACCTCAGTCAGGTTATCAAGGCTATAAGTCATGTTGACACCATATGCCTGTCTAAATAAGCTAAGACTGGGCGCCTGGGTGGCTCAGTGGGTTAAGCCGCTGCCTTCGGCTCAGGTCATGATCTCAGGGTCCTGGGATCGAGTCCCACATCGGGCTCTCTGCTCGGCGGGGAGCCTGCTTCCCCCTCTCTCTCTCTGCCTGCCTCTCTGCCTACTTGTGATCTCTCTTTCTCTGTCAAATAAATAAATAAATAAAATCTTTTAAAAAAATTTTATAAAAAAAAAATAAATAAATAAGCTAAGACTGTCATACCAAAATGTCATAGACTGGATGGCTTTAAGAACTTTATTTCTCATAGTTCTGGAGACTGCAGAATCCAAGACCAAGGCACAGGACAGTTCTGTTTCTGTTGAGAGCTCTTTTCCTGGCTTGTCGTTGGTCGCTTTCTCACTGTGTTCTCGTGTGATGGAGAGAGAGAGAGATAGATCTCTGGTGTTTCTTTTTTCTTTTTTTTTTTTTTTAAGATTTATTTATTTATTTATTTGACAGAGATCATAAGTTGGCAGAGAGGCAGGCAGAGAGAAGGGAGGGGGAGAAGCAGGCTCCCCGCTGAGCAGAGAGTCCGATGCGGGGCTCTATCCCAGGGTGCTGGGATCATGACCCAAGCCAAAGGTAGAGGCTTTAACCCACTGAGCCACCCAGGCACCCCTCTCTGGTGTTTCTTCTTATAAGGACACTAATCCTATTAGATTAGGACCCTCACCATTAACGCTTCACTTAATCTTCATTACCTTCTAAAGACCCTATCTCCAAATATAGTCAAATTGAGGCTTAGGGCTGAACATATGAATTTGTGGGGCTGAGGGAGGACATAATTCGGTCCATCACAATACCCGCTGATAAAATTTGATGAAAATGGCACCTCACCTCTGTGGCCTTCCTCCCCAAAATATATAACCCCAGTCTAGTGAAATAAACATCAGACAAATCCCAAATGAGTAACATTCTACAAAATACATAAGTAGTACTCTTTAAAACTGTTAAAGTCATCAAAAACAAGGAAAAGTCCCAGCCAAGAGGAACCTGAGAAGACAGGTCAACTTAATGTAAAGTGGTATCCCTGATGAGATCTGGAAAACAACAAGGCTATTAGGTAAAAGTTAAGGTAATCTAAATAAAATATGGGCTTTAGTTAATAATAATGTAATGATATTAGTTCATTAATTATGACGAATGTACTATACAAAGATAAGATGTTAATACTAGGGGAAATTGGGTGTGGGATATACGGAAACTCTTTATTCTATCTTCACAAGTTGTCTATAAATCTAAATCTCCTCTAAAACAAAAACCTTATTGGGGTGCCTGGGTGGCACAGTTGGTTAAGCATCTGACTCTTGGTTCTTGGTTTCTACTCAAGTCATGATCTCAGGGTCATGAGATCCAGCCCCATGTCAGGCTCCACGTGCATGGAGTCTGCTTAAAGACACTTTTCCCTCTGCCTCTGCCCCTCCCTCCCATTCTCTCTCTCTCTCAAATAAATAAATGAATCTTTAAATAAAATAAAATAGGGGCGCTTGGGTGGCTCAGTGGCTTAAAGCCTTTGCCTTCGGCTCAGATCATGATCTCAGGGTCCTGGGATGGAGCCCCGCATTGGGCTCTCTGCTCAGTGGGGAGTCTGCTTCCTTCTCTCTCTCTGCCTGCCTCTCTGCCTACTTGTGATCTATCTGTCAAATAAATAAACAAAAATCTTTAAAAAATAAAATAAAATAAAATGAAAAGCATATTTTTAAAAAGTAAAAATTTAAAAAAAATAATGTAAGGAGCACCTGGGTGACTCAGTCAGTTAAGCATCTGCCTTCATGATCTCCAGGTCCTGGGATCAGGCTCTGTGTTGGGCTCCCTGCTCAATGGGGAGTCTGCTTCTCCCTCTACCCCTCCACGTGCCTGTGCTCTCTCTCTCTCAAATAAATAAATAAATAAATAAATAAATAAATAAATAAATAAAATATTTTTTTTAATGTGGGTACAGGGTGCCTGGGTGGCTCAGTGGGTTAAAGCCTCTGCCTTCAGCTCAGATCATGATCTCGGGGTCCTGGGATCGAGTCCCGCATCAGGCTCTCTGCTTGGTGGGGAGCCTGCTTCCCCTTCTCTCTGCCTGCCTCTCTGCCTATTTGTGATCTCTCTCTCTGTCAAATAAATAAATAAAATCTTTTAAAAAAATGTGGGTACAATTATAATGAGTATCAGAAATGAAGTGGTATTCAGAAAGCTTTGATACGCAAGAATCTTTGTCAGTGGGTGCTTGATCCTGTGTCTTAAGTTAAGTGGATAGCTTAATAAAATGTTACTGGAGTTATCCACTTATGATATGTTCTGGTAAGCTCCTGTGCTGGGCAAGACATAAACTCTGAACAAAATACACTGAAAACAACTCCCTGAAGGCACTGGAGAGTGAACAAAAGCAGACCAATTCTGACAGGGAGTCAACTCTTATGAGAAATAGCATGGGATGAATTTTCTTTTAGTCTTTAACCTGAGGGTAGGTTCCAGCCAGTGCTACTTGGAATGCAAAGATACTGATAGAAAAACTCAGTCTTTGTGCCTGAACAACAAGAAGAGAGAGTTGGGGGGAAACACAGCTGCCAGACAATAAGAGGGGAATCCAACAAAGGATGGAACAAGAGAGAGGGAGCCGGGATGCTTGGGTGGCTTAGTTGGTTGGGCAGCTGCCTTCGGCTCAGGTCATGATCCCAGTGTCCTGGGATCGAGTCCTGCATCGGGCTCCTTGCTTAGCAGGGAACCTGCTTCTCCCTCTGCCTCTGCCTGCCGCTCTGCCTCTGCCTGCCACTCTGCCTGCCTGTCCTCTCTATCTCTCTCTTATTCTAACAAATAAATAAATAAAATCTTAAAAAAAAGAGAGAGAGAGAGAGAGAGAGGGAGCCACTAAATTTGTGATGAGCACTGCTCAGCTTCTAGTGAATCCCTGAAGCACATATGCTCAGCACGGTCTGCAAGTAGCCCAGTCAAAGGAAAAACAACTGAACTGAGGTTTGGGCTGCAGCTCAGAGACAGCATTTGGAGTCTGAGTCCATCCAAATGAATAGCACGCTGAAACAAACAGAGAACAACAACAAAATAGATCCTCTTCAAGGAAAAGAACAGAATCCACTCTCCACAACAAACAATTCAAAACTACTTGACATATGAAGAAACAGAGCTATGTATCACATCTTCTCAAGAGAAATGACAAGCAACAGACATGGACACCAAGATGCACAGTTGCTGCAATTAGCAAAGATTTTAAAGCTGATACTAAACTATATTCGATAATATAAAGGAAAAATGCTCATAATGTGTGAACAGATAGGACATCTCAGAAATATTGAAATGATAGAAAAGAACCAAATGAAATTCCAGAACTGACATATATGTATATGTATTGTGTGTGTGTGTGAAAGAATGTTAAGAATGCTATCATTCTTGGGGCACCTGGGTGGCTCAGTGGCTTAAAGCCTCTGCCTTTGGCTCAGGTCATGATCCCAGGGTCCTGGGATCCAGCGCTGCATCGGGCTCTCTGCTTGGCAGGGACCCTGCTTCCCCCTAGTTCTCTGCCTGTCTCTCTGCCTACCTGTGATCTCTGTCTGTCAAATAAATAAATTAAATCTTAAAAAAAAATGCTATTGTTCTTGGGGTGCCTGGGTGGCTCAGTCGTTGAGCGTCGGCCTTTGGCTTGGGTCATGATGCCAGGGTCCTGGATCAAGCTCCACATAGGGCTCTCTGCTCAGTGGGTAGCCTGCTTCTCCCTCTCCTACTCCCCTTGTTTGTATTCCTTCTTTCACTGTCTCTCTCTGTCAGATAAATAAATAAAGTCTTTAAAAAAAAGGAATGTTTTCATTCTTAACATGATATATATATATATGTAATCTTACCTGTGAAGTTTTAATTTCATATATATGTGTATATACATATATTTTTATTTCATATATTTTATTTCATATATTTCATATATATGAAATTAAAAATTCACAGGGTAAGATTACAACAGAATAGAAATGACAAAAGAGTCAGTTTAGCTTCATGGTAGATTCATAGAAATGATCCAATATGAAAAACGGAAATGAACAATTATTAGAAAGAAAATGAACAAAACCTCAGAGATCCCAGAAAGTAGCAAAAGATCTAATGTATATCAAACTGAGTATAGGAGAGAAGAAAGAGAAAAGGAGACAGAAAAAATATTTGATGACACAATGATCAAATTATCAAAAAATTTCCCAAATTTATAGATAGACATACATTTACAGGCTCAAAGATCTCAGCAGATCCCAAGTTACATAGATTCAAAGAAAATCATCTCTAGGCATAGCATATTCAGGTGCTAAAAACCAGACAAAGAGCATGTCTTGAAAGCACCAAGAGAAAAATGACTCATTACATACAGGAGAATGAATTAAAAAAAAAAAACAACCTACTAACTTTCACCAGAAAAAAAGGAAGACAGAAACAAAAATGGAACACCATTTTTAAAGATTTTATTTTTAAGTAATCTCTACACCCAACTTGGGGCTTGAACTTACAACCCCCAGATCAATTGTTGCATGCTTAACCAACTGGTCCAGCCAGCTGCACCATGGATGACCATTTTTAAAGTGCTATAAAATACTCTGATAATCTGGAATTCTATACCAGTGAGAATATCCTTAAGAATGAAAGCAAAAGAAAAACTCTTGTAGATTAAAAAGAAGAACCAAAAAGAGGGCACCTGGCTGGTTCAGTGGATAAATTTGCAGCTCTTGATTTCAGGGTGGTGAGTTTAAGCCCCAAGATGGGCATAGAGCTTACTTAAAAAACAACAAACAGGGGCACCTGGGTGGCTCAGTGGGTTAAAGCCTCTGCCTTCGGCTCAGGTCATGATCCCAGTGTCCTGGGATCGAGCCCCGCATCGGGCTCTCTGCTCAGCAGGGAGCCTGCTTCCCTCTCTCTCTCTCTATGCCTCTCTGTCTACTTGTGATCTCTGTCTGTCAAATAAATAAATAAAATCTTAAGAAAAAAATGTTGATTGATTAAACCCTTCAACTGACAGGCAGAGACTGGCAGAATCACTTAATAAAAAAGCAAACTCAGCCATTTATACCTATAAAACACACACAGTAAATAAAATACAATATAAAGATACAGATAGCTTGAAAATAAATTGAAAGAAGACATGCAGGGATGCCTGGGTGACTCAGTCAGTTAAGCATCTGCCTGTGGCTCAGGGTCATGATCCCAGGGTCCTAGGATCAAGTTTCACATCTGGACTGCTTCTCTCTCTGCCTCTGCCTGCCACTCTGCCTGCTTGTGCTCTCTCTCTCTCTCTGACAAATACATAAATAAAATCTTAAAAAAAGAAAGACATGTAGATAGTATGCATATGAAAGGGGAATAGATTTTATGTGCCCTCTGGTACTTTTCAAGATACCAGAGGGCACAAAAAGGGGCATTTTATAACAATATAAGTGTCCATATATTGGAAGGCATCACAATCATATCTGTATCCCTAATAACAGAGCTTCCAAATATATGAAGCAAAAATTGACAGAATTAAGAGGGAAACAGACAATTCCTCTATCATAGTTGATTTTAACATCCCTCTCTAGGCAATTATAGTCCAACCAGGTAGAAAATCATCAAAGATGTTTAAGAACTGAACAACACAATCAACTACTTTGTCCTAATTGACATTAATAGAACTCTAAGCCCAACAACTATAAAATACCATTCTTTTCAAGTGCAAATGATATTTTCTCCAGGAATAGAGTATATGTTAAGCCATAGAACAAGTACTGATAAATTTTTAAACATTGAAAATTTTAAAGAAAATTTCTCTGGCATTGGAATTAAGTGATAAATAACAAGATTCTTTCTTTTATGTTTTTTGTTTTTTTTTTTAATTTGAGAGAGAGATAGCACATGCATGACCTGGGGTTAGAGCAGAGGGAGAGGGACAAGCAGACTCCATGCTGAGCGGGGAATCTGATGCAGAGCTCGATCCCACCACCCTGAGACCCCAACACCATGGCCTGAGCTGAAACCAAGAGCTGAAGTTCAACCGAAAGAGCCACCCAGGCAGCCCAATAACAAAAAGATTCTAAGAAAACTAAAAATATCTGGAAATCAGTTTACATACTTATAAATAATCCACAAGTCAAAACATAAAGAGACATTAGAAGATATTTTTAAGTGGATGATAATGAAAACATTTTGATGGTTGTGGGATACAGGTAAAGCAGTGTTTACAGGGAAAGTTATAGCTTTAAACATATATATTACAAAAGGAGACCTAAAAGCAGTAATGTACGTTTTCACCTTAAGGTATTAGAAAACGAGCGAATTAAGCCCAGGAGAAATAGAAGGAATAATCAGGATAAAAGAAATCAACAAAATAGGGACGCCGGAGTGGCTCAGAGGGTTAAGCCTCTGCCTTTGGCTCAGGTCATTATCTCAGGGTCCTGGCATTGGGCTCTCCACTCAGCGGGGAGCCTGCTTCCCCATCTCTCTCTGCCTGCTGCTCTGCCTACTTGTGACCTCTGTCAAATAAATAAACAAAAATTTAAGTAAAAAAAAATCAACAAGGGACGCCTGGGTGGCTCAGTTGGTTGGACGACTGCCTTCGGCTCAGGTCATGATCCCGGAGGCCCGGGATCGAGTCCCGCATCGGGCTCCCAGCTCCATGGGGAGTCTGCTTCTCCCTCTGACCTTCTCCTCGCTCATGCTCTCTCACTGCCTCTCTCCCAAATAAATAAATAAAATCTTTAAAAAAAAATCAACAAAATAGAAAAATGAATAAAAATGGCAATAATCGGGCACCTGGGTGTCTCCGTTGGTTAAGTAGCTGCCTTCGGCTGGTGTTATAATCCTGGAGTCCAGGGATGGAGTCCCCGGATCAGGTCCTGCATAGGGCTCCCTGCTCAGCAGGGCGTCTGCTTCTCCCTCTGACCCTCCCTTCTCTTGTGCTCTCTCTCTCTCATTCTCTCTCTTTCAAATAAATAAAATCTTCCAAAAAAAAAAGGCAATAATCAATGAAAATAAAAGCTGTTTTTTTAATTACTAAAATCCACAAGCTTCCAGTCAGAATTACCAAGAACAGAAGAGAAAAGACAAAAATTACTTGAGGATTTGAGAGTTGATTTAATATTTGACAATGAACCAACATAAATTACCTATAGCATGCTTAATTACAGATAATTCTGTACCCAACAGGAGACACTACTCCAGTATTACAACCCTGAACAGGAGTATCCTTGAAAGATAAGAGTGTGGCGAAGGAAAATCCTCTCAGTGAGTAGATCTCCAGGAAATACATTTGGTTGTCCACTTTATCTGGACTGTGAACTGGCCAGAACCCATCTACCCTGAGTAATGGGTTGTTGCTAATGATTTCACTGTATGGTTAGAGACTTGCAAAGAACAGTGGCATTGAAGATAAGTAGAAAGAAGGTGTGGGTAGAGAGGTATGTGGATGGACCTCTCAAAAGGCAGATTGTAGTGATATTTTGAGTCCCATTAAAATGCTCATGAAGGGTCATCCATTGCAGAGGAAGCTCTCAATCAGCTGGATAAGATGACATGAAGTATAAATGTGACCCTACCTTTCCCCAGACACAGCAGTGCTTGTTCAAGTTCAAGTACAGCGTGGCCATGTTAAAGGGATGGAGGTTATGCATGGATTCAACAACATCAACTTCCTGTCAGTAAGTCTGACCTGGCTAAGACCCCAGCAAGCCTAACATATCTACAGTTAAGGACTTAAGGCTGAATCCTCAGTATGACATTCCCTGGGGCAGCAGCCAGCCAATTAGCAGCCAGTTGATTATGCTGGACTCTTTACATCACAGAGGTAAGAGCAATCTGTCCTTATGAAATAGACATAGATTATAGGTATGGATTTATCTTCCCTGCTCATAAGGTGCTTCTGCCAGCACCACCATCCATGGACTTAAATAGAATGCCTTATTTACTGTAATGGTGTTTTATATAGTGTTGCTTCTTCTTCTTTTTGTAAGATTTTATTTATTTGAGAGAGAGAGAGTAGAGAGAGAGAGGGAGAAACAGACTCCCCACTAAGCAGGGAGCCCAACACAGGGCTCAACCCCAGGACCCCGGGATCACCAACTGAGCCAAAGGCAGATGCTTAACCAACTGAGCCACCCAGGTGCCCCCTACAGCATTGCTTTTAATCGAGAAACATGTTTCACCAAACAAGAAGTGTGGCAAGGAACTCATGTCTGTGGAATTCATTGATCTTTCTACATACCTCGTTATCCAGAAACAGCTGGGTTGATGGAATGCTGGAATAGCCTCGTGATGGCTTGGTTTTAATGCCAATGCCAGTGGGCAGAGAGCATCTTGAAAGATTGGGATTGTCTTAACAGCTTAACTCATCCTTCAGTGTATAGTGCTGTTTCTTCTACAGCCAGAATGAATGGATCCACAGATCAAAGGTTGGAAATGGAAGTGGCTTTCCTCATTCTTATACCTAATAGTCTATTTCCAGGATTTTTATTTTCCATTTCTGCAACTTTGAATTCTGTTTGTTTGGAGGACTTAGCTCCCAACAGGGAAAAGCTTCTACCATGAAACACAGTAATAGTTCCATTGAATGGGAAATTGAGATGTCACCTAGCCATTTTGGGCTCTTCATGCCACATAACCAACTGGCAAAAAAAAAGAAAAAAAAAGACCTGCTCCCTGGATGAGGGGATTGATCCTAATTACCAAGGTGGAATTGCATCTCTGTTACATAATAAGGACAGTTTCCTGAGAGTTTCTCTGGAAATCGAGAGATTTTTCTGGTAAGCCTCTGAGCATTTATACATCTAATAGGAAAGATTAGTGGTAAATTAAAGCAATCAGAAAAATTTAGGATTTAAAAAAATTTTTGTGTGTGAGTAAAGAGATATAAGTTTATTAAGTGAAGATACAGAAAAAGCTCTCAAGAGCGAGAGGGGTCCTGATAGGGTTGCCCCAAAAGCAGGATCCTGAAAGAGATTCAGGAATGAAAGTTTGTTTACCCCACCAGGTAAAAAACTCAAAGGTTCTAGTGGAGGGCAAAGGAAATAATGAATGGATAGTGGCAGACACCAGTTACAAATGTCAACTAGGACCTTGTAACCACTTACAGAAATGAGCACGATAATGCATATTTTCTTATAACTTTTTATGTGTGTACATAATAGTAAGATTCTCTCCTGATTCCCCTTTATTTCATATAAGGAATCCTGGTAGGGACACCCAGGTGGCTCAGTTAAGCATCTGCCTCGCAGGGTCAGGATCACAGGGCCCTGGGATTATGTCCTGGTTCTCTGCTTGGTGAGGAACCGACTTCTCCCTCTTCCTCTGCCTGCCGCTCCCGCTGCTTGTGTGCTTGTTCTCTCTCTATGACAAATAAGTAAAATCTTTAAGAAAAAAAAAAGGAATCCTGGTAGTCATTAACTTTACAATTTAGTCTTTTGGTTTCAGTATAATAGGACTAAATATACTAATAGGACCTTGACTGAATGTGAGTAGTTGTTAACATCACTCATATATGGATTCTGTAACTATAACTGAATGGCAAGTATTCTCCGGCCTCAGGGCATTTGCATTTGCTATTTCCTTTTCTTGAAATGTTCGTCCCCTAGATATCCATAAGGGCTTCTCCTTCACTTCTTTTTAATCTTTATTCCAATGTTACTTTTCTCAGAGATGCTTTCCCTGACCACTCTATTTAAAACTCAAAGTACTTATTTAATATGTATTTTACTTGTTTACCTTACTGACTTTCTGATTCCTGCTCCAGCTTAAATGCTATGTCCTCAGGACCCCTGGGTGGCTCAGTCAGTTAAGCATCCCACTTTTGATTTCAGCTTGGCTCATGATCTCAGGGTTTTGAGATTGAGCCCTGCCTCAGGCTCCACCCTGGGATTGGGACCTGTTTAAGATTCTCTCTCTCCTTCCTCTTCCTCTGCCCCTCCCTTGCTCCTGCTCTCTCTCTCTCTCTCTCAAAATAAATAAATAAATAAATAAATATGCTACAGCATCAGTGCAAAGAAAAATGTAGGCACTCAAGAAATATTTGTTTACTATGGAACATTATGTTATGCAATTTAAAATAATGAGGTAGGGACACCTGGGTGGCTCAGTTGTTAAGCATCTGCCTTCGGCTCAGGTCATGATCCCAGAGTCCTGGGATCGAGCCCAGCATCGGGCTCCCTCTTCAGCTGAAAGCCTGCTTCTCCCTTTTCCCTGGCTTGTATTCCCTCTCTCACCCTCTCTGTCAAATAAATAAATAAAAGTCTTCAAAAATAAAATAAAATAATAAAATAATGAGGTAGGGGCACCTGGGTGGCTCAGCCAGTTAAGCATCCGAAGAGTCTTGATTTTGACTCAGGTCATGATCTCAGGGCTCTGAGACTGAGCCTCCTGGATGGTCCCTACTGCCCTCCCTCCACCCCAGCCTCTGTGCTGGTGTGAAGCCTGCTTAAGATTCTCTCTCCCTCTGCACGCCCCCCATGCACCCGCATGTGCTCTTTCTTAGTAAATAAAATAAAATAATGGGGTAGATCTATAAATACTAAAGAAGCTGTTATTTCTAGTTTCCTTCCAGAAATAGAGAAAGAGCATGAATATGGATTTTTAACTTATTACCTAAGTTAAAAAAATTTTTTTTTTCAGTTTTTCGGTGTTGGGAGATACTTGAACATACTTGCCAACTTAAGGGAAAAGGCCAACAGCAATGGAGCAGATTAGTACATAGGAGAAAGGGAATAATTGATGGAACAAGGTCCACAAAGAGATAACATGAGACCACTGCAGAGCATAGTTAAAGTGCTGTGCTTGGATAAGAGGAGTTTTGCCATGGGGACACCTAAAATTGAAGGAATTCTCAACTGATGGCCTCCACGGTCCTTGTGAATAGATGGAGGGGTCAAGGCTCAGGGCAAGGGTTTGGGAAATGTGCTCAATTTGTGAGGGTTTGGGAAAAGTATTATGGTTTTATATATGTATTTTTAAAGATTTTATTTATTTGACAGACAGAGATCACAAGTAGGCAGAGAGAGAAGGGGAAGCAGGCTCCCTGCTGAGCAGAGAGCCCGATAGGGGGCTCTATCCCACGACCCTGAGATTATGACCTGAGTCGAAGGCAGAGGTTTTAACCCACTGTGCCACCCAGGTGCCCCAATATTATGGTTATATTAACAAAATTATTTTATTTAATCCTCTCCTCAGTCTCATGAGGTATTATCTTCACTTTACAGTATTATTCCATTTTACAGATGTAGAAACAGAAGGACTGAGATTGTGTAATGTTCACAAGACTACGTAGCTGATGAAAGAGAGAGCCATTTTAGTAAGCTCTAACCTAGGCCCTCTGTGACTTCAATTAACTGCAACCTGTCTAGACCTCACGTTCCTCAGCGATGATGTGGAAATGGGCCCATGCTACCCCCTCCTCTAAAGGAATGGTCCCCAAAGTGAGGTAGGATGGGCACAGCCGGTGTCCATGATGGTCCACTGGGATGTTAAAAGACAATGTTAGATTTCTACTTACCTTTTACATCTAAAAAAATTTTTTTAAGAAATTCAGATTTGCTACTGTTTAATATGCAGATGGACACTGGCATCCTTATTTGGTCTGGACACCAGCTGGTAGTGAGTCATTTTGGTATCTTGAGGGAGACATAGGAGCTCCATGGTGCAGATGGGTGCTCGCCCATGTTATTTTTTATGCTTAGGGGAGGACAGCAATGTGTTCATTTTTGTAGAAACAAGACTCATGTAGTGGAATCTTTAATACAGTAGTTTATGGGGACTGATGACAAAGGTATTTGGCTTCACTCAGATTTGTGAGGTGTTTCTGGTCAAAGTATTAAAACAGTTGTCAGAACCTATAAGTAACTTTGGCTTTTCTTTTATAGAAAGACAAACATTTGGACATTGCTGACCATTTCAATGATAAGGAGGCCGTCAGTAGTATGCTACTTTACAAACACTAAAGAAACATGCTTATAACTGTTCCTTCAAGCTAAAGTTGATCATGTAATGAATAAGAAAACAACTGTTTTTTTGAAAGCTATTACAAACAAATATTTTGAAAAGTGATGTTAATTTTGGTGGGTTGTTTTTTTTATCAAAAAGTATAGATGTCCTATACATATATATATTTACTTTAAAAAAAAGATTTTATTTATTTATTTGACAGAGAAAGCGAGAGCGAGAGCGAGAGAGAACACAAGCAGGGGGAACAGGAGAGGGAGAAGCAGGCTTCCCGCCCAATGGGGAGCCCGATGCGGGGCTTCATCCAGGACACTGGGATCGTGACCCAAGCTGAAGGCAGGCTTAACCAAACAAGCCACCCAGGTGTCCCTACTTTTTTTTTTTTAAGTAGGCTCTACACCTAACATGGGGTTTGAACTCAAGATCCTGAGATCAAGAGTCACATGTTGTACCAACTGTACCAATCAGGCACCTTGTTAGAAGTATGTCACTTATAAAAAGACTCATGTTTGCACAGGTGAGAGTTTAGACATACTTTTCTACTGTGTTAAGAATCTTCAAAATAAAAAGGATTCAGTGGATTTTAAATATGTTTGTTACAAATATAATGTCTTCTGGAGCACCTGGGTGGCTCAGTGGTTGGGGGTCTGACTCTTGGTTTTGGTGCAGGTAGTGATTTGGGGGTCATGGGATCGAGCCCTAAGTTGGGCTCTATGCTCAGTGCAGAGTCAGGTTTTCCCTCTCCCTCTGTTCCTCCCCGACTCATACTCTCTCTCTCCAGAATAAAATATATATTATATAAATTATATATATTTATATAATATCTTCTGACTAATTTGCAAATAGAACTGGTTGATATCATGGAAAATAAAAATTGACCAGCTGTACTTCAATAAAATTGAATGGGACCTAAAAATTAGTTTCATGTTTGAATAAGACCACCCAAGTATTTTTTCCATTTGGATCCTTTATATATTTGTGAGTTTCATTACCCTAAAGCCAAGTAATAGATCATAGAAACTTTGGAAATCATAGCCTCATAGTATGTTAAGCAACCATTTCAAAAATGAATCAACATCAGATTGTTCTTACTTTATTATTTTTTTAAAGATTTTATTATTTATTTGTCAGAGAGAGAGAGAGCACAAGCAGGGGGAGCAGCAGGCAGAGAGAGAAGCAGGCTTCTTGCTAAGCAAGAAGCCCAACACAGGACTTGATTCCAGGACCCCAGGATCATGACCTGAGCCAAAGGCAGATACTTAACCAACTGAGCTACCCAGGAATCCCTGTTTGGACTTTAAAAAATAGTTCAGGGTGCCTGGCTGGTTCAGTTGGTAGAGCATGTGATTCTTGATCTCAGGGTTGTGTGTTCAAGCTCCACATTTGGTGTAGAACCTACTTAAAAAACAACAAACAGACAAAACAAGTTCATGGGAGCAAAAGGGGCTTTTTGTATACATAATAAACAAATTTTATATTTTAAAATACCTTTTTTTAAAAGGATATCTGAATCTTTAATTAATGCTATTTAACACATAAATACTTTATATAGAACACACTTGAGATTTTCTCTTTATGTATAATTATATCTCATGAAATTTTTATGTTTCAACACTGAGCTTTTCCTATTTTTTTAAATA